>CAJGYM010000162.1:0-112516 GCA_904845305.1 Caenorhabditis auriculariae | reverse complement strand
GAATTGGGGAGACTGACGAGATGTGTGTGTGGAGAAACACAAGCAGAAATTATCACAATTAGAAAAGAACTTTTTTTTTTGAAGATTTTTGCCGTTTTTTGTTAAATTCTCACTAACCAGAACTTACTGAATGATGCTCAAAATAATCATAATAGGGATGAAAAATCATGAATAAATAATAAACATTGGAAAAAAGAGCGATAGAGAAAAATAGAATAGTTGGGGGAATGGGTACGGATGGACCAAACGACCGTTAAATACTGATATTTTCCGAGTTTATTCGTTGTCCTGGAGGCTCAAGTGGGTGATCTTGCCAAAGTCAAACTCCTGAGTCGTGCCGCGGGCGAAAATCTCCAGAACGTCCTGGAAACTTTCACATAGTAGTTGAACCAAGTTCTTTTTGGGTGAAAAGGTTGAAAAATTCGATAATATTATTTGTATTTTTTTGATTTTACAATGAAGAACTTTACTCTAAGAGCAAAAACATATTCATCAGAATTTCGAATTTTTCGAGTTCAAGGCTCAATAAAGTATACAAGTGCGCTCCAGCGATAATTTTCTTCAAAGTACGGCTTTTCGCTCATTTTTCGCGATAAATCTCGTTTTTAGAAGCTATCTATGGATGGGCTATATCAATTTTCACCTCAAAAATCTAAATTTCTCTTCTTTCTGTCCTCCAGTTATGATGGAATCAATGATTTTCTAGGCTTTTTAAAGCTTCTTAAAGAAATTTGAGGAAAAGCGGTGACTTAAATTGAAGAAAACCTAGCACCCCTAGAGGGATCCCTTGGATCGTCAAATCAGCTTCGGAATATCCAAGAGAACTTTTTTCGCAAGAGCTAGAGCACCATATCAGAGTTTAGTTAGAGATGGATGAATCATCAATTCTTCTACAGTTCCTTTTTTTGAAAGCACCTTGCAAGTGGTCATGAAGTGAGAAGTGGGATCGTAGGACCGCGAGATGAAGATCTGCGACTCGCTGCCCAGGTCGGCGGGCTCGAAGACGTCCGAGACGGAGATGAACTTCTCGGCGATGGGGCCGAGCAGCTGGAGGCCGGGAAGGACCTCGGCCTCCGGATTCGCCGTCTCGACGGTCGTCGAGACCATCGCCACGTACCAGCCTTTCGGCGTCACCATGTTCGTGTTCGAGCAGCACGAGATGTAGATGTCTGGAAAGAACTTCATTGCGACAAAAAAAGATCGCTTTGTAGGAAAATCTAAATTTTCTTGTTTGAAGATACAAAGACTATAGAGACCTTTTCACAAGAAAAAAAATAAATAAATAAAATGCCTTTATTAGGAATTCCAGAGTGGTCTCTATAGGGGTTAGAAATGAAAAAAAACCCCTATAGAGGCCGATAAAGGGCTCCCTATAGGGATAAAATTAAAGCGGTCTCTATAGAGATAAAATTAAAGTAGTCCCTATAGGGGTAAAATTAAAGTGGTCCCTATAGGTTTTTAGGATCTTACCCCTTAGCCCGTAAAGCTCAAGGGGACCCTATAGGGGTCTCTCAATTTCATTCAAGACACTGGGAGAATTTTTGGTAGCCCCTCTAGGGTTTTTACGGTTGAGTGGCCTCTTCAGACGTCTAACTGGTAATACTAGACGACTAGAACTACTATAGTGGCCACTGAGCCGCGGAATAGTGGCTTCTTTAGAGGTGGTATTAGTTGCCACTTTAGTTTCCTCTTCAAGTAGTTCTTGAAGAACCTCATAAATTGCCACTTTTTCAGCCTTCAAGTGTCGAAAATTGTGGTAAAGCTAAAATTGCAATGTCAACTTCTACACGGCCTTCTTACCATTGAGAAAAAAAAAAATTCTAGTTTGAACATTTTTTGAGATAATTATTCTAAACCCTAAAAATACATATCTACTTCGAAACGGATTTTATCACTTCTCTATGCTCTTGAGAATATACTTTTTAAACAAGGTGAAAAATCTGTCCGCATCTCGGAAGACCAAGGCAAAAGTGCTCACCATAGTGACGTCCGACTTGCTTCTGCGGGATGATGATCTGGCAGGACTGGGCGTCGTTCGTGTTGGGGATCGGATGGTTGAGGAGGCAGATGGCGCGGACGACCTTGCCGACGTTCTTGACGCGTTCGGGCGCGTAGGACGGGTCGCAGTAGATCTGCTTGCCGCGGACGATCTCCTCGCCGCATTTGACGCCGACGGCGCGGCCGTTCTCGATGACGATGTTGTCGACCGGCTTGTCCAGCATGTAGGTGCCGCCGTAGATGGCCGAGAGGCGAGCGAAGCCCTGGAAGGGGACATTTTTCAGAGTTTCTTTCGATAAAGCCGTCTCCATAGGGATTCCGAAAAGTTTAAAATGGTCGTCAGAGAAAGAAAAAGTTAATATAATTTCGGAGAGTCAGAGATAAATTTGATCTTCGAGGAAACTACTTTAAACGTGACATACAGGTTGAGAAAATGTTTTTTGAAAGTTGAAAGGAAAAAAAACGTCATAGACAAATTTGACAAGATCTTGAAGCAAAATTTCAAATTCAAACAATTTTTAATGTTATTCAGAACCTCTACTACTATAAAAAGCTAAGAAAATTCTTTGAACCGATAAAAAAATAACTGAAAAACCAGAAAAATAAACACTTTAACTCATAAAGCTTCCCAAAAATCGGTTGAAAATTCTTTCTTCAAGCTCAAAAAAGGTTCTAGAGATTTTTTTTTTCCGAAATTGTTCTATAGATGTTTTCCTTCAAGCTCAAAATGATTCCCAAAATTTTTCCCTTTTCAAAATTATCCCTCAAACACTTTTTAGCACCTTTAAACTTCTCTCATTTCCGAGTTTTCTCAATATTAAATCATCCTTACTCATCCCAACTTCATGGGTACTTGTGTGAACTTTATTAAAAACCCCTTATTCAAAAGTTATTGTTCATATAAATCTCTCAAAACCGCAAACCCAGATTAATATTTTTACCTCTGAATGAAAAATTTCTTCGATACTCACCTGAGGAAGCTCTCCGAGTCCGTAGAGCGGATACAAGTAGGGAGATTTTCCGTAGCGGGCCAGAGAGTCCGAGTAGAGACGGACCATGTCGATGGTCGGCCCGAACGGCTGGTTCTTGTAGTCGTCGTCGCGATGGAGCGCCAGAGCGTGTCCCGTGAAGTCGGCCGTGTTCTCGTCCAGGCCGAACTTGTCGTACACCTGGAAAAGGTATTGAAGTGAGTTATGGCCATAAGGAAAGAAAAGCTAGAAATAAAGATAGAAGGATCGTAGGATAATATTTTTCTAATTTTTATCACCTGACCAAAATGCAAACAGTTCACACCAAAGCTCCTCAAAAAAAAACGGGTTGGCCCGAGGCTACCCGGTCCGCAAAGCGGTCTAATCGTTAAAAAAACATTTTTCTCTATTCTTTTTATCAGTTTTTTTTCGCTATTTACTCATTTTCAACTTTCGGGTTTGCTCGGGGCGATGCTTTTAAACGCGGGTTTACCCGGGGCGGGCCCGAAAAGCGGTCCATTTGTCAAACAGCCATTTTCCATTATTTTTTCATTACTTTTTCCGCCATATTCTACATTTTTATTCGTTTGCAACTTGCGGGACGGGTCGTCCCGGGAGAGTACTTAAAAATGCGGGATGACCCGGGGCGAAGCTTTAAAAAGCCGGTTGGCCCGGGGCGGGCCCGAAAAGCGGTCTAATTGAAAAAGTGGAATTTTTCATAATTGTTTGACTATTTGAAAAAAAAAATATAGAAGGAAAATTTGACGAACTCTCAAAAATATATTTCGACCTGATTCTTCTACAACAGATTTCGTTCTAAAAACGCAAAAACTCGGATTTTGCCAAAGAAGACACCTGCTGCATGGTGTTGTTGTCGGGGTCGAGTCCTTGCCAGGTCTCCTTGTTGTTGCGGTCGAAGGCCTGCACCCAGACGAGGAACTTCTTGAAGCGACGCTTCTCGAACATTCCCATGAGGCTGGTCGCCAGGGCCTCCATCTCATCGGCCGGCACCTTGTAGATCTGCAAAAATGGGTCAATAAGAGCAGAGCTGAGAATGAGAAAGAGGATCATTATGTTTTTGAAGCGAGACAGATTCTACGTTCAGTTTTTCTGGCTGTTAGGGACTCCTACCTTTCTGAGTTATTGGGTACATTCCAGAGTGCCTCCCCCCTCTCATACTAGTGTAGGAAAGAGCCCCCCTATACTGGTGTAGGAGTGTAGGAAAAAAAGCCCCCCATACTGGTGTAGAAAAAAAGCCCCCTCCATACTGGTGTAGGAAAAAGCCCCCCCTTCCTATACTGGTGTAGGAAAAAAAGCCCCCCTTCCTATACTGGTGTAGGAAAGAGCCCCCTCAAACCCCCGTCTAAACGTGCTCCCACCAGTAAGTGAAATAATTTGCTAATGGGTATCGACGCGATTTGAAGGGAGACCGCGTTTTTTTGATAAGATCGTTATATTTTTAATTTTTTTGAATTTTTCCATCGAATTTTTGTCTTGGTGGGGGGCTTGATCGGACTTGCGTGGGGGGTTCTGAAAATTCCTTGAGCCACCCATCAAAGCCCAAAAACTTGAATAAAAGCCTTCCTAAACTGTTTTAGGCCTTTTCAAAAAAAGAATGCTCTCGATTACCTTTCCGCCCTTGTAGACGTAGGACCCCTCGATGGACTTGAACTCCAGGTAGCGGGTGACGCCGGTGTGGATGAGCAGCTTGACGAGTTCCCCATTGGCCATCAGGAACTTGGGGATGAGGTCGACGTTCCAGTCGCGTCCGCGGCCCATTTCCGGCTGCGGCTTGGCGTTGGGTCCGTGGAACTTCTCGTAGAGTTGCTCCAGGGGCGTCAGGGAGGCCGACTCTCCTCCGTAGTAGTTGTTGCGGTCGATGTGGAGGACCTTCTTGCCTGACACGGACAGCATTCCCGAGATGATGCATTCCTGGGACATCGTGGGTTATTTTTTGATTTAAAGGAGCATTGATTAAATTTTTGAATCTATTTGGAGCGAACATTTTTATCTATCTGGGAAAATTTTTAGTGGCCTCTATAGGGTTTTGACGTTTTAGTGACCACTATAGTAGTCAAATTAGGGGACCCTTAAGGGGTTAAAAATTATTGGCCACTATAGAGGTCTAAGTGCTACTACTAGATCACTGAAAATTTTACTGGCCACTTTAGGGGTCAATGGATCAAGATAACTGGTCCAATCTGTTTGTTTTAAAATTATCAGAGTTACTGGAAGGAATACGGGATGAAAAACTACTGAAGTGGCCACTTAAACGGAAAATATTGGCCACTATAGGGGTAGTCTTAGTGGGCACTTTAGGTGGCCACTTTAGTGTTCTCTCCAAGTAGTTCTTGGCGAGCCTCTACAGTGGCCACTAAAAATATTCCCAGATGATTTGAAAGCATTCTTATGAAGAAAAAGCCTAGAAAATCAAAATTTTACAAATTTGGAAAAAAAGGCTGTAATGTCCATACTGTCAAAGACATTGAAAAAAATCCAATAAAGGGAAAAAATCCAAATAAATTTCTCGAGTATCCTTCAAAAAAGACATTTTTCTCATCCGCAAAACTTTTGAGACCTTAACAAGGTTTCATGAAACCTAACCAAATCAGTTTTGAAGCAAAAAATTTCCTTCAACTTTGTCAAAAAATTTTAAATCATCAGTACAAAAGTAGGTTCCCTAAACACCGTAAGCATTGAAAAAATAAAAAGATTATCATTAAATGCAAAAATCGAAACGTCAAAGTCACCTTAAGGCCGGTTCCAAGGACGATCGCGTCGTATTCCTCATCCATTTTCGCACAAGTTTCTCGTTGGGCGGCTAAGTTACAACCTTAAGTCAATCATAGAAAATAAAAATAAGTACGAAAAGGGAGATACAGAGCAGAAATCAACTGCAATGGAATCACAGGGAAAAAAGTATACAAGTGAAAATTCTTTATTACAAATTTGTACATTATCACATTCGAGGCAACACGAAACACTTTCCAAAAAAGGAAAAATGCAAACAAAAAAACGGAACAAAATAATGAAATTTCTGATGATTCATGAATAAACCTTCAAACTACGAGATTCTATTTGATCTATTATAACCACTAGAAAAGGTCAAAATCAGGATTGCACAAAAAATTCAGATTTTTTTTTGAAGACCCATTAAAAATCGGCAAGGCTATAGAAACTCCACAAAAAAGTTTACTATTTCAAAAATTCTAAAATCAGATCCCTTAAGAGACTTCTTTTCGATTCTTCGTCCGTCTTTACTCCTATAAACTCTAGAAACCAGTCCCTTAAGCGATCACTCTAGCTCTAGTCCCTAAAATGACTCCTCAAACCGGAAACTGATGATTCTAGGCTTCTAATACTAAGCTTCTAAGTAGAAATCTCTAGTCTCCCCTAAAGCGATCACTTGAAAATTCCTTTTAACATAATATCCCTCAAGTGGCCACTCAAACACCCTTAAGAGACTACTTTTCTTCCTTCGCCTTTACTTCTAAAATCTTAAAACCAGTCCCTAAAGTGGCCACTCTAGCTCTAGCCCCTAAAATGACCCCTTAAACCGGAAGCTGATGATTCTAGACTTCTACTTCTAAGCTTCTATCTCTAGTCTCCCCTAAAGTGACCACTTAAAAATTCTGAAAAATCTTTCATTTATGCTGCTTCCTCAAATTCATGACTTTCAAGATAATTCCCCTCAAGTGGCCACTCAAACGGCGGGCAAATTATCAACATGGACGACTTTATTGTCGACTTTTTGTATGGGAACGACGTATTTGGGGGCGTTCTTCTCGAATTCCTTCTTGAGGGCCTCTCCTTCGAGGATTTCGACCTCCTTGGCCTCGTGCTTGACGGCCAACAGTGCGTAGTTGACCTGTGTCGGGCGGACCCATTCCCAGGAGTTCATCAACGGGTTCAGGGTGAACCCGTGGATGGCCCGGACCGTACAGCCGGCCCCTTCGCAGAGACGCGCCAACTGGTCGGGGGCCACGAATTTGTCCCATTGGTGCACGCCTTTCGGGACGATTCTCAGCACGTCCTGAAACGATTATATTGATTGGTTTTTCATGTTTTGAAATAGCATCTTTTTGGTGAAGTAAATGATATTTTGATGAGAAAAAATGAATGACGAGATAAAAAAAAATTTCAGAATTTCAAAATTAACTTGAAGATTTAACCACGCAAAGATTGAAAATATCAACAATTTGAAAATCAAAAAAAGGTTCTGAAACAGGAAAAAGTGGTTTTTTTTTTCTTGAAATTTTTTTTTCAAGCTTCTCGAAACTACAAGGAGCGCAACTAAAGGGGAAAAATATAAGTTTTCCCCTAAAAAATTATTTTACTAACTCAGAAATGATCATAGATATTCATGATACGAAATTCGAGGTTAGAAAACCCTAAAAAAGTCTCAATAGTTAAAAAAAAAGTCAAAAGGCTTGAAAAAGAACAAAATATTATTATTGGGATGATAAATCATTAAGCTAAAAAAATGAAAATTTTTTTTTTCCGACCAAAAAATGACATTTACCCACAAGCTAACTTTAAACCAAAAAACTACAAAAAAATACCCTTTGATAATTTCAAAACAACCCCAAAAAAGCACCTCAGCAAGCCAAATGGCGGCGAAGCGGCTCATCCAGGTTTTATTGATAGTAGTAAAGAAAATGGATCCGCCGGGTCTGGCCAAACTGATGACGCTTCGGACAAAGTTCGGGACGTCGGCAACGTGCTCCAGAATCTCCGAGGCAACGACGGCATCGAAATCTGGAGAAGAACGAGTTCAGGAAGGGGTTTTTATAGCCGAGACGGTTTAACATCGTTATGGAAACGTACAAAAGGTCGATAAAATGCCGATTGTCTGGAGTTACAATGCATAATTAGGAAGGCAAGAGCTGTTTAACAATTACTTCCCCCTCTCCATTTTAATCCTAAGTCATTAAATACTGAAAAAAAGGTGAATTATTACTCTCAGACGAAAAAAACTCGGAAATCTATTTCAAGAAAAAAAGAATGCAAATAGTGATTTTTCGGCTTTCCTGGACTGCGGTAACGAAAACCGGACGTTTCTGAATAATTCTAGGGATCACTTAAGAGTTCTGACGCTACTAAAGTGGTCCCTAGAAAAGATCCGGTTCGCACTACCAAGATCCAAGTTAAAACATCCTATCTCGATTATCCATAGAGCGAATATGTTCGAGAAAACCGGGATAATCGATATTTTTCCTTAATATTTTTTTTTTTTTGAAGTTCCAGCAGTTTTCAGCGTTTTTTAACTATTACCAAAAGCTAGTAACTTCCAAAAAATCAATAAAAGAGAAGGAAAAGAGGCTCAAACTGAGAATAAAAAGCAAAAAAGCGAAAAAAAGAGCGACACGAAATGAAATGAGAGCCAAAGGCCTTCATTAGCAAGGCGTCCCAATATGAAGATGTGGCGTCGGGGGGCCGTTCCACAATTCTTTCCATCGATTCTCTCGGCGCGAAAAAATTCCCCCCTTTTAATTGCTCCTCACACTCCATTCCAAGTGTCATTTCAATTGTGTTCCGAGGAAATAATCCTTGGAAAAAGCTTCGATATTCTTGGGAAAAGTGAAAATTAGAAGGAATTATATCTGGCTGAAAAATCAGAAAAATTTTTCATTTTAATATTTTCTGGGAAAGTTTTTAGTGGCCACTATAGAGACTCGCCAAGGATTACATGGAGAGGACACTAAAGTGGCCACTATTTTCCGTTTTATTGGCCACTATAGAGGTTCTATATTAAGTGGCCACTTCAGTAGTTTTTTATCCAGTAACTCTGATAATTAAAAAAAACAGATTGGACCAGTTATTTTGATCCATTGACCCCTAAAGTGGACACTAAAGTTTTTAATGGTCTAGTAGTAACACTTAGGCCTCTATAATGGCCACTAACTTTTAACCCCTTAAGTGGCCACTAATTTGACTACTATAGTGCTCACTGAAAAACGTCAAAAACCTATAGTGGCCACTAAAAATTTCTCAGCTGATGTTTTACTAATTCAAATGAAAAAATGCGAAGGTTGAAGGAGCCAAAATTTAAAAAGTCAGGAAAATATGGGGAAAAAACTGTTTTCTTTGTCGATATTTTTGAAATTGATACGAAAAAAATATGAACGAGACAAAATTTCTATTTTCAAAGTCAAAAATCAAAAAGCTTCTTTGAAATTCAATAGAGCCTGACGCCTTTTTTTGAAAAAGTTTTTCCAATTTTCTAAAGAAATCAATGAAATTAGACAACTTTCTTTCCCCAAAAAAATCTGAAAAAAATCTAATCAATCTACACTATCTCAAAGCAAAATGTTCTAAAATAAACGCACACCTAAGACCTCCCAAGATAACGATCGGAAACTCAGAAAACACATTTTTTTCGTTTCGAAATCGGTCAGGTGATCAAACTAACTGCCAAAAATTGCAAATAATACGTTGCGAAACAATTTTCTGGGAGTAAAATTAATGGAGGATCTCAATTTTGTGATGAATTTCGAAGGTTAATGAAGGAATATTACGTAGACATTTTTAGCAGAGAAAAAGTTCGAAAAATTTGAGAGAACGAGAGAAAAAAAAAACGACAACGTGTACACGTGGAGGTAAACAAAATGTTCGAACTATGAAAAAAGTGTATTTTTTGAGAAAATCGATACATTAGGCTTTCAAATTTGGAATTTTGAGTTTGAAGGAATCAATTTTTGTGGTCAAAAGGGTCAAAAAACGCGTTTTGAGTTCGAAAATTATGATGAAAATCCCGTTTTTCCATCAATTTCTCTCGAAAATCTTTCTCAAAATCTCTTTTTTTTTCTAGAAAGTTTCACTCTTTCACAAATCCTTGAAAGTCTGGCTCAAAAATTCCAACTTCTACGCCTTCTAGAAGAAGAATTTGTGAATAAACTACACAAAAAAACAAAGATAAGACCGAAAATTGTGGATAGAAATCGGAAAGATACATTCCAAACGATTATTCGCAATTAAGAGGACGAAAATTGAGCGGAAAACCGAGAGAATGACGAAAAAGGGCCGCAGCTCAGGCGGGTTTTCTCTGGGTTTTTGCGCGCTCGGGCCTCCGAACCACGCAAAAAATCGATTGGCCCCGCCGTGTCACTGCACTCACACACACACACACACGCACACCAGGCTGGCGGGAACGACGAAGAAAAAAAAACATTTTCAGCTCACGAAAACAAAACGCTGATTTGTAGGGCAAACGGCGGGCTTTGTCTGGCTGGCTAGACCAATCGCGATAAAAAATGATCTACGCAGGAAAACTTTGTAAATTGCAGAATGGGTCTTTTTTCAGAAGAAGTCAAGGTTTCTCCTTCCAAAATTGGGTTCGGAAGCTCTTTAGATGGTTTTTGTAGGCTCAAAACCTTGATATTTGAACTATTTCTATTTATTTATAATTCGATAAATAATATGTACTTATTTTTTTCACATAAATTACATCATAGACTTGTCAAAAATTAATTATAGCCCATTCCGAGCCAGTTTGCCACGTTTTCATTCTGCCAAACAGAATTTTGAACCAATTTCACTTCAAGACCATTGTTTTTAACCATCTTTTCTGTAGTTTTTTAGAGAAAAGGTGCAAAAAAACTTTTTTAAAGTCTCTTTTTTGCTGTTCTTTTGAAAAGTGACTGTCTTGCATAAGTACTGGAAAAAGGTTCCTCATATCAAAAAAATTCATAAATTTCTTCTATGCTCCTTTAAAAATGTATTCAAATTATTTTAGAGAATACAGTAGTAAATTTTAAGACAAACTTGGTTACTTTTTATTACATTAAATTTATGGAATCTGTTGAAAATTGTAAGAATCGTTCTCTTCAGAAAAATTCTCATAAAAAAATCCTTATTTTGACGCCAAAATTTTTCCAAGTACTGATCTATGCTTGTATCATTCATTTTTAGCTGATATAAGCTGTACAATTTGAAGGAATAGCTGAAAAAAACTATATTTCTCCAATTTTGCCTGATTTTGAACTGAAAAATAGAGCTTTAAAATCTAGAAAATTTCATTTTCCAAAAATTTTTCTATATTTATTTCTTTCCCTTTCTAAACTTTTAGCTTGAAACAGAAATCTTATTCGATCGTCAGAATATTTTTCAATAAAAAGTCCCTCTGGGAAAATCTTCAAATTTCTCAATAGAAATTTGTTTTTCGTTTTATCAAATTGACCTCCGTTTGCAGTACATGAAAGATAAAAAAAGTGCAAATCACAGAAATAACCTCGAAAAAAATAAAAAAACTGTTTCAAAGTACTTCATATAGAATTCTTTTGCAGACCAAGAATACTATAACTATTTTCTGAGCATCTAGCTTTTCGAGCTCAAAAATTCGAAAATTGAGCCAGAAGCACACTTTCACACCATACAAAAGACTCGAAAAAAGGAAAAAAGCGCAAAAAATGACGAAACCATAGAAAAGTGGCCAAATAAACGGCGGGCTCGTTCTTTTTCAGGTCAACCAACAGCCGAACACACCACTATTTCACTTCATTTTTGTCTCCGTTTCTTCTTCTCTCTCAACGCCGAAATGATTGATTAGTTTCCATTTCAAGGGACACGTGGAACACCTTATTTGGAACGGGAGGAAATAGAAAAATGGTTAGAGAACTGGTTAGGGGAAGAAAAAGGGCTTGATTTATCAAAAGAAAAAAAATTGATTCTACTCATTTTTTTCATTGTTTAGCAACCAGTTAAAAAAATGTAGGCAAAAAAATTGACAATTTTTCTTTGAAACGAAACTGAAATTTGTATCCGTGAAAGTACATAAATTTGAAAAAAACCATCGAGAAAATAATTTTTTTCTGTACACTCTTACTTCAACAGAAAACAAAGACCAAGCTAAAAAAATTCAAAATAACTTGTTTTTTTACTACGGAAACTTTAATCAAAACTATCTTCATATGCAATAAAAACCATCCAAAAAATCTCAAGAACTCAAAAATCAATTTAGGAAACAAAGTTCACCTTTTCTAACCTATTAAAGACCATAAATCGCCTCCCGATCGTCTATTAATAGATAAAAATCGAGCGATCGTATCCATTCCTTTACGGCCTTCAAAACAACAGGGGGAAAGGAAAACTTCCATCAAAAAAACCAGATTTTTTCCCGTTTAAAGCACTTTTTGAGAATGAAGAAAAACATGAAAATCGACTACGTGGCAATAATTGCAACTGCGAATTGAGCGCCACGATTTATCCGCCGTCATTTTCAGAGAAATAGAGCGGCGAGGGAGACAAGATAACGAGAGACGCAGAGAGGGAGAGATGAGTTTCATATTTGGACATGATTCGAAAAGGAAAATCAAGAGACAAGGCCTGAATACACAGAAATCGAGGACTCCAACTGGCAAATATAGACGATTTCCTCATTTTTCTTCAGAGAGACGATTTATTTTTCCAAGGCGATTAAAAAAATGGAATTAAAATGAATTGTGAGTATCAAATAATTCTAGAGTCTGTTCAAAATGAAGTATGGAAGGGCAGATAACTTCAGAATCACTTAGAAAGAGCTCTAAAATCGGCTATTCCCCTCAAGACCTTTATTAAACTTCTACATGGTCCTTTTAAAGCATTTTTAGAGCTATTTTTTTAGAGGAATTTTTCAAGTTTTTATAAAGGTTAAAGTTCAATGCCTCTTAAAAGGCTAAAAAAGCGTTTTTTCCATTAAAAAATACTCACAAAACCATGATTCGTGTCAAGACCCTTTTATAAATTTTCAGGACGTTCAAGAAAAAATTAACGAAAAGCCTAGAAGTGTTTTTATTATTTGAACCGCAAATGTATTTTGGAGCAGGCCTTGGTTTTTTTGAGCATCAATGACCATACTTCAACTTTTTCAAAAAGCCTCGATTTTCTAAAATTTAACAGAAAACCAATACAAGAAGTTCCTCAGAAAATCCTAAGCCAAAAAATGAGCAAAAAGGGCTAAGAAAAAGAAAAGTGTAATGAGATGGGGGCAGAAAAAACGCCCCGGGCAGTTTTTCAGCGCGATATCGCCGCCGTAGATCTCCAATCCAATTATGTTTTCACTTCCCATGAAGAAAAAATGATTTTTTTCACATTTACGACTAAATAAACAAAATAAATATTGTTTGAAGACTTATGAAAAGTCAAAGGGTTCGGAATTAGAAAAAAAGTAAAAATAATCAAACTATTTTTTTGAAATGTACTGCGAATAAAAAGCTTTCAGATTGGAGATGAACAAATTATTCTGTTCGAAAAAGAATTTATACATTTTTTCGTGTAACGGTATTGACAACTAAAAGCTTGATTCTGAACTTTTTCAACTTAGAAAACAACTAAAAGCTTGATTCTGAACTTTTTCAACTTCTAAATTCCGTTTTTGAAAGGTTCCAGCAAAAACGCTACAAAAATTCTTAAATTTGAATAATTATCTTATTTCAGTTTTCAGTCGGTCAAAGACATCCAAACTACTCAGTTTTTGAATTTTTCCAAGAGAAAAATTTCAAAAAATCGTCTTTTTTTCGATTTTCAGTTGGCCATAGAGCCCGAACCACCACATTTTTCCAACCTTTCCAAGAAAAGAATTTAAAAAATTTGTCTTTTTTTCAATTTTAAGTCGGCCATATGACCCGAATCCTTCTAACTTTTAATGTTTCCAAGAAAACATTTTAAAATTCGTCTTTTTTCGACTTTCAGTTGTCCATATGACCCAAATCGCCCCATTTTTTGAACTTTTCCAAAAAAAAATTTTTTTTAATCGTCTTTTTTTCAATTTTCAGTCGACCCTGGAGTCATATATCATCCCCTTTTTTCAATATTTTCGGAAAGAAAATCTAAAAAATTATTAGAACTAATTTATTCTTCCATTAATCCTACAAATATTTCCTCAAAACGCCTTTTTCCCTTCTAATTTGACGAAAAATCTAGTGCAAAATCTTCCCAAAACCTGTAAAAAACGAACGTTCTTTATTCTCCTCCCTTTCGGAGAACTCTTCGACCGAGGTCCACTCAAACTTGACATTTTCGGCGACTTTTGAAACTTGCAATGGCCTTGAATTCAATGTTCTTTTCGCCGATTCCACCTGAATTTGTCTTCAAAAGGGCATAAAATCGATTCGGAACGAACAGCTTCTTTGGTGGCGTCGATTCCGACGACTTTCAGGCCGGCCCTGGCCAAGGGAATCGACAAAACTCCGCCGCCACTGCCAATGTCGACAATTTTCGGTGTTTCCCCCTAAAAATAACGATTATTTTTTGAGAAATCTTCTCAATTTTCACTTCTTTCTTGCTCTTGACATTGGAAAGGATCCAGGGAACCCTTAAGCGATTTAAAGAATGCAACGCTTTGAAAGCGCCTTTTTCGTCCGTCCATTCGTGTGAAAGGTCGCCGAACTTTTCAACCTGGAATTTCATTATTAATTATTTGAAAAAAATATGATATTCAAAAAGTTTCGCTTAGAGTTCTGAAAAAGTTCGAAAAAGCTCATTACAAGGTGAATAATGGCCGCTAAAATGCTCAAAAAAGGCCGTAGAAAGGCAGCAAAAAGGTTTCAATTTTTTTTTTCCATTTATTATGAAATTACGCAAAAAGGAACATTTGCCACCCAAAAAGGACCATTTCTATGAAGCCTTTTTTCCACCCTTTACGATTTTGCCTATGTTTCCATTTTTTCAAGATTAACTACCCTTTCGTCTTTTTTTAATGACAACTGTTCTACACTTTCTAATCTTCGTTCTTTCTAAATTAGAAAAAGCTATATTTCTAATTTTTTTGAAATGGAATCCCCCAACAAGAAATAATGAAAAAAGCACTGAAAAACCTTAAATTTTACCTGAAAATGGACTTTTTTTCATACCGTTTTTTTTTTCGGATTTTTCCCCTTGAATGTTCAAAAAACCTCTTTCTGGTCTATTGAACCAGAAATTAGTGAAGAATTTGAAGAAGAAGACGTAGAACTGTGGAAACGCGCCGGAAGGGCAGCAAAACGGAACGATTTTATCATCTTAACAGTTAATTTAACTTCATAATGAAAGTTTTGTAATTAAAAAACTTACTGAAAATTTCAAAATTCCATCTTTTTTCTAAAAAAAAAAAAGACAAAACTTTAAAAAAATTTCAAGATTTGAAGCTGAGAAGGACCAAAAAAATTATTTGCATCTTTCAAAAAGCGTTTAAATTACTCAAATTCGATACAATTTCGAAAAACCCTCTATGAATTGCTAAATTGATTGGAATTATGTTCAAAAGCAATTTTCTAGTGAATAATCAACACCATAAAAGTTCAAATAAAATAACCAATAATAGATAAAAATCTTGGCACGAAACCAAAAAAACAGAACGAAAATCTCCAACAAGGAAAAATAATTTCGAACTTTATTCATCTAGGAAAACACGTGTTTAAAGACATACATATTTTACACCAGAAAACGACCTACGAGATAAACGATTCGATCGATAAAATACACAGTGAAAAAGGGAGGGGATCTATTCTTTTCCGTTGAGGAACTTGGAGAGGAAATCTTTCGGTTTCGCTTCGATATTTTCGGCGAAAAGATAGTTGCGGACGTGGTCTGGGTTGTAGAAGGCGTACCGGATCGAGTACATGTGCTGGAAATTGACAGGAAAAATGAGAATTACTGTTGGAAGCGGAGAAAATTTTGATAAAGGGGTATGAACAAAAATAGAACATTCTCGAATGCTGAGCAGGGTAACCCAGCCGTGCTAACACGGGGTCTCAGCGGGTGCCCCCGTATAAAACCCGTAAAAGCCCATCTGATAGCACTTTTGGCAATTTTTAGCCCAACTGAGACCCCGCTTTAGCACAGCTGGGTTACATATTTTTCTTACACCCGTTGTTCCCCCGTTTTAGCCCAACTGAGACTAAAATAACCTCAGAAACACGGGTTTAATACGGGTACACCCGTTGAGACACCTGATCAGCATGCGAGATTTTTAAAATACTATGACGCAGTTTAATAGAACCACTTCTTTGAAATAAACCTTTGAAACTACCAATTTCTCACCGTAGCTTCTGCTTTGCAAAACATCATTTTTCGAAAATTTTTAGCATTTTTTTTTTATTGTCAATTCGTCCTAGAGGAAACTATGAAGAGAATAATTTTCCAAGAATAAAAATTCAAAGTAATCCAAATATCATCATGAAAAGCAATTCTTTTTTCCAGTTCACTTGGAAGCCTTGATGAAAAAATATTTTATTTTGAAACATCTTTTTTTAATTAAAGAAAAATTTTTTTTCATAACCTAAAAAGTTTTAAAGCAGAATTTTATAGAAAAGCGGTTATAGCCTATCCCGCGCCAACTTGTCACTTTTTTTCTGATCAGAATACCGTACATCTTTAGATCAAAGGTCTTGAAGCGAAAGCTCTGCATACTGTAGTTTTTCCTACTTTTTTACGTGACAAGTTCGTGCGGAATCCACTATATTTTCAATGGAAACCTGGTGGGTCTCGCCAACAAGGCGATCGATAACGCGAACGTCGGTCAGTTGGGCGTTTTTCGTGAACTGTTTCTTGATAACGGCGCGGAAAACTCCCAAAGGCATGTCCTGCAGGCCGAAATCCCACCAGAACTTTGGCGTCAGGCGTTGGCTGCAAACGATCGCATTTCAAAAATGTCTTGTATGATTTTAAAATTGATAAATTCTACGAAGGTAGAGTACAAGCGAAAGAAAAAAATCTTTAAATTATTAATTTATTAACCTTTTTGATTCTTTTTAGCGTTGAAAGCTCTTTAAATTACAACTTTCTATTCTTTCAAACAGAAATAGTATACCGTAAACTAAATTTTAAAATATCCGAAAATTTTCAAGTTCACAGCAAGTTTTAAAAAATTTTCAACATCTTGAGATCAAGTACTAATGAAGCAAAAAGTCTTAAACAAAGCGAATTCCAATAAAAATTCGAAAAATAATTGCCGGAAATAAAGTAAACTTACAACTCTTTGTAGACCTGAAGAACGGCCAAACGGGCATCCTTGTGATTTGTCGATTTGACGGGCGCCACAGTTCGGACGGCATTCGCCGTGGTTTTGGCGATCTTCGCAGTTGAAGACATATTCAAGAAAGGGTGTCTCCTTTGGTTACCTGGAAAATAATATATAATTTCAAGTTACCTGTTGAAAAGCGCAAATTAATGCGAAGCGAGAAAAAGTAAATGAAATAAACGTGAAGGAAACAATGCATATGAAGCTACTGGAAGAGAATAAGTCTCAAAAAACTTTAAAAAAAGCGAAAATTAATGGAGTAGGTGAGTTGAAAAAAGGTATGTACCAGAAAATAAAAACTTGAAAAAGCAAAATTATTCAAAAATTGATAAAATCTTACTCGAGCTTCCAAATACTCGACTTTTCTTTCCAAAAGCGTGATCTTGTCGCTAAGACCAGCTAGTTTGCTTCGGCACGAGAGCTCTGAATAAAAATTAGACTTGATTGCAAAAAGTCTTTATTAGTTAACGCACCAAAGCTTGACAAGAAGTTAGCGATGTTCTTGATGTTATCAGAAATGATCTGAAAAAACAAAGGAGTTTTATACGTGCAATTAAATCGGGAAAATGAAGGAATAGTTATTAAATCTCAAATTTAAATGATTTTAAAGTCTGATTTTACTTTGATCCCAACAATATCAGTCGCATCATGCACTCCACTTCAAACTATGATTTAAAAATAAGCCGACATAAAAAAACTAAACCAATTTTTCTAACAAGTAAAAAAATTTTTCATTTCTACTTCAATTTTTTTAAATTTAAAAATCTCCTTTTCAGGTTACTCTCCGTTCTTTTCATAAATTCCAACCTGTTCGTACTCGCGATTGTCCCAGTCGTCCTTTAGCTGTCTCTGAACGACACCAGAAGCGCTCATCAACAACGACAAAAAGCCGTTTTCAGAGCGAGTCAACAACGTTCAGGCGACGAATTCTCGACGCTTGCGGCGTAATATGGACGCACCGCGGCGTCGCTTCGCTTTGAAACCATTTATTCCGCTAGGGCATACTTGCTTTCGCAATCGTTTTCCGATTTCCCAGCGTTCCCCCTTTATTTACAACTTTTTATCTCTGTATTTCGTTGAAATGTTTCTTTTCTCGCCAACATGTTGTTCATAATGTTTCGAAACCATTAGCCGTCGCTATTTCAGATCCATTTTTTCCTATTTTCCCTTCCTATTTTTTTCAGTGATTGATGAATTTCTTTATCTCTTATCAACCATCAGTTAATTCTCGATTTTAATAATTTCTTCTAGCTAGTTACAAAAATAAATTCGTATTGCTTGTAAATGTCTGTGCAGGGCGATCAATTCCGTGGCTCATTTAGCTTTCATCGATTTTTGGGACCACGCACTTTGCAATGCATTTTTTGTCATTGTTGAGTTTACAAAGTGCTTTTTTTTCAAGAAAAATGCTGGCCATGGTGAATCGCGTCTTGGACTGGATCCGCAGTCTTTTCTGGAAAGAAGAGATGGAATTGACGTTGGTCGGCCTGCAAAACTCTGGCAAAACGACGTTTGTCAACGTGATTGCTGTTAGTTTTTGGGTTCTGAGGAGAAATTAAGATGATGTTTGATTCAGAGTGGTCAATTCACTGAGGATATGATCCCGACAGTTGGTTTCAACATGCGGAAAATAACCAAAGGCAACGTGACGATTAAGGTGCGAGGCTTTCTCTTTATTTGCTCTAGCTTCTCTTATTTCGTATTTCTTTGCTTTTGGATTAGGATTATTACTGGAAATAGTGCAAAATTTTTCGCAAAGTATTGCTTTCGAAGAATTTTCAAAATGTTCTCGATATGAACTGCGCAAAATTGGAGTTTTGAGAACCGTGAAAAAATTGATTGGTTTCTTAATAAGATTTTTACGCTCTAATTTTTGAATTATTCAGGCACTTTTTGTATTTAGTGTAGTTTCACGACAGAAAAATTAGTATTTTTGGTTTAGTTATGGGACATTGGCGGTCAGCCGCGTTTCCGATCCATGTGGGAGCGATATTGCCGGGGGGTCAACGCCATTGTTTTCATGGTCGACGCGGCGGACGAGGAAAAACTCGAGGTTTGTTTCGAAATAGATTAAATATTTCAGGTAGACTACGTAAAATTTTCCTGTTAAAAAATAGTTTCAAGTTAGGTTGGATAAATTGAAAACAGAATTAATTAGCTTATCAAAAATTTTCGTCTCACTGCCAACTTTCTGAACCGATTCAGTAGTTGATTACTTTAAAATAGCACCTCTTATTGGCGAAAAGTTGCTTAAAACACGATATGCTGACCTTGAAACATCATTATCATATAAAATCAGGTTCTTTCGAACAAAAATGTTTAAAATTATTTTATCTTGAAGCTAAGTATAACTTAGGAACGCTAGTGTGGTCCCTATAGGGATCGGGTGGAAAAGCAGCCCCTATAGGGGTGTTGGATCTGACCCAAAGGCCCTAATGCTCAAGGGACCCTAAAAATTAAAAAAAGTTGATTAATTCATCCTCAGTTGATATTTTTCTATCAAAAACGCTAATTTATTGTTTTTTTGAAAATCCTTTTTCCCATAGAGTACTTAACGTTAATCGACTAGCATGTCCCCTATAGCGACCATTTTTTTGCCAGCTTTAGTGGTCCCTATAGAAGTTGATTAAGTGATCCCTAGAGGGGACGCTTCAGAGCCCCAAATTTTGCCCCTCTAGTGACCATTCTGGGGCGTCTAACTAGTGAGAAATGTTTGAAAATGTGTTCTTGATGAAGGAAAATAGTCTTTTTCTTCTCCTTTCTCATTTTTCATTTTCGCGAAACCCTAAATTATATATGGAGGAGAGATTTCGACGATAATTGACTATTTTCTTTGAGGAATGCTCTGATCATAATCAATTTTTAACCTTAAAACTGAGAAAAAAGGAACTTTCAGGCGTCGCGAAACGAACTGATGCAGTTGCTGGATAAGGCTCAGTTGGACGCGATTCCGGTTCTCGTCCTTGGAAATAAGAAAGATTTGCCGGGAGCTCTCGATGAACGTCAGCTCATTGAGAGAATGTGGGTTTCGTGCTTGAAAATGGAGAAAAATAATATTTTTCGAACCAAAGTTTTCTATTTTACCTTTTTTCCAAAAAAAAATAAATTTTCTTTTCCTCTCTTCATTTTTCACTGTCTTGCATCTCAAAATTCTCCTTTTGCCTTTTTTTCTCCTCGACATTCCCATATTCCTTTCCGCCGTGATCTGGTGCGCTATCGCCTGTCAGGCCAGGTGATGAGCGCGTGGCGCAACCGGCAAGCGGCCAGGCCATTGCCCAAGGGGTCGCAGGTTCGACTCCCCTCCATGCGCAGCTATTCAGGGAGCAAGTTTTTGATGGCTTGTTACCCGTAAATCTGTCGCTAAACCAACCGAGTTTCTCAAATTCCCGTTTGGCGGTTATTATTCGCCCTACGATGATCTGAATCTTACAATTCTTTTTTGTTTTTTCTATTAAAATCCTATTTTGAAGCTAAAAATTTCTGTTTTTCTCGTTTAGAACTTAAAGTATGGCTTTTCCAGGAATCTGGCGGCGATCCAGAACCGCGAAATCTGCTGCTACTCGATTTCTTGCAAGGAGAAGGAGAATATCGGTATCTTTCCGTCTTATCTCGATGTTTTTGAGGGGTTCTGACACTTGAGAGGATTTTCGGAGCTTTGAAATTGAGATATTTTGATGAAAATTTGAAAATTTCAGTTTTTTTGAACCAGGAAAGCTTTTTACGTTCCCTTTTCTAGATAACTTGTTCAATTCCCAGTGATTTATTAACTTTTTCCCAAGCTTTAATTATTACAACTTCCCCGTAACGTTAGAGTGTCTATTTAAAACGTCGCAAAGAATTGAAAAATTCCAAGAACTTCAATTATTTTGTTTTCAGCAAAGATCACCTAATTTTGCAATTAGATTCTTTCTCTGGGAAATTCCATAATTGTTGATTTACTGATACCTTGCAACTTTAGATGACTAAACATGGAATTAAAAGAAAGAAAAATATTTCCAGACATCACACTTCAATGGCTCATCGATCATTCCAAAGGACAACGCTAAAAAAAAGTGAATAAATCGATCCATTTCTTCATCTTCTGGCAGCTTCTACTTCTTCTTCTTTTCTCTATTCCTCTCATTTTTCAGTATGTACAGAGCTTTTTTGCAAATACCTATAAATACATTACCTTTCATAACCACTTTTCAAAAGGTGAGTGGGAATGAGCTTTAAGAAATGGCCAAACAATTTTTATTGAGAAGTTTTCGATTTTCGCTCTTCGCCGCTTTTTGAGAGTAGTTTCGATTATTCGAGAATGAATTTTTGGCTTCTCTGACCCTTTTCATTCAAAAAAAAATTCTTAAAAATCCAGATTTTTCCGAAAAAATGCAATTTTTCAATTTTCGGCGTGAAATAAGGTGTTTGCGGGCCAAACACTACAATTGACGACAATTTAAAAAAAAAAAGCCTATCCACTCACCTTTTCATTCAGAAAAACCCTCGAAGTGAAAAAAAAAAGCCATATACTAGTCGGTACACAACGTATTCCTGCAACTTCACTTCTAACTATTCATCCGCTTTTTCTGTACTTTATTTTCTTTCCTTCCTTTTTTATTAGGTTCCTTCTTGCTAAGAACTATGCTGGTGTTTGGAATTATTTATTTTTTATTTTGTTGAATCCATAAATAACCTTTTTTATTGCGAACGTTGATATATGTTTTATTGAATTTCTTTCTTTTTTTCTTATAATAAATTAATCTTCTTTAAATGGAATTATGGTATATCATATTTGAAAGGAATCGTTGTTTTGTCTGCTTCTGGAAGATGAGTTTTGCGGACTGATGGATGGACGGTGGACGCCGTTCGGGTGGATCTTGGAGCTGTAACGTGAGCAATAAGTTGGTAATATGAGTGAGAATGAGTGAGATTTTTAAGCTTCACAATCCATCATGAGAAATAGTTTCGTAACAGCTTATAAGATGAGAAAAAGCTTATATTATGAGATTTTGGGAGTCTTAACAATGTAAAAGCTCCGAAGCTTCGAATTTCCATAAGATGAGCAATAAATAGGTAATCTGAGGTGTTGAAAAAGGGTTCATACACAGCAAAAGAGGGGCTTCTAAGATTTTACTTAAGGTTCTTAAGATGAGCAATAAGTGAGTAACATGAGAATGAATTATACAAGTCTGTAAATCTTCTCAGAACCTTTGCTTTCAGAAGAGATTTTTTTCTATTTTTTTTTTATTTTTCAAACAGAAACTTCTTTTTTTAATTCAAGAAAAAGTGACAGGACATCTTAAAGAACTTAAAAATTCGAAAAAAGTAACTGACTTGAAGCAAGAAGAATGAGGAAAAGGGCCTTTTTTGGACCTTTCCCACTGGTCGGCGAGCGCTTTGAAGTACAGCGTTTTGTTCTCGGAAGTTTTCGTGACGAGATCTTTTCGTTTCTGTCGATGGAGGACATAGGCCCAGACACACGGGGAAGACATCATGTAGAAGGTGAGGGACTGCAAATGATATTTGTACAGTTCCTCCAGGAACGAAAATACACTCTTTCGTATATAGTTTAATCTTTCTGGAGCCTTCTAGAGTTGATTGTTATCCGTAACATTCTGATGGAAGTTCAGTTCATAGAAAATTAAAAAAAAAACGCGACTTGGAAAGTTTCAGAAGGATTGAGCCCCATACAAGGAACTTGTGGAGACAAAAACTTTCGGAACTTTTTCGAAGGATCTGTAGGTAAATTTGTCGATGGAAAAACATATTAAAAAAACTAGCTGGAAAAAGATCAATCTTTCAAGCTTCGCCCGACTTTTTTCTCACTGATAGAGTTGGAAAATCGGAAAAACTTGATCCAATGGAAAATATGAAGCTTTAAGCAATTTCAGCTTAAAAGAGAGGTCATTTCAATATTCTGGTCGCGCTGAAAATTGGCCAGAACACTCCGGGATGTACTAGATAAAGGTCCGGAAAATCTCAATCTGCAAAACTTCCTCGTTTTTGATTATATATATTTATAGGCTTTCGGATTACTTCGGAGGCTCCTGTAGTTTAATCAATCAATCAAAAAATCAAGAATCCTTACTATTTTCAGAGAAAAATCGGATGAATGGTAAAAAAAAGAATTTTCAAAGCGGTATCGAACTATCACGGGCAAAGCCCAAAACTCAAAAAGGACTTTTGGAAAAAAGGCCTTTAAGCGACCTCAAAAGCGCCTTTTTTCTAAAGCTTTTTCTGAAAAGGACCTTCTAAGGAGTTCTAAAAAAATAAGGCGGAAAAGAAGATGGAAAAAAGGAGATTCCGAGAAACTCTTGAGACCTTAGGAACTCAAAAAGGAGCTTTAGCATTTTCTTTATAAAGCCTTTTTAAGGTCGTTTGGACTTTGACTGTGACTGCCTATGGTAAAAATCAGGAAAACGCACTTTTTCATTTTTGAACGTTTGCAATTAAGAAGGTTCAATGGTATTCGTTAAAAAATTGATGAAAAAACTTTTTTTGAAGCCAAAAAAGTCAAGTTTCGAAACACCTTTTTTTCTGCGGAGGTTTTTTTCAAAGGTATTTTGAAGGTTAAAGGTTTCAAATTAATAATATTATCGATTTTGATCATTTACAATGGATAAATTTGAAATCAGATCGCGGTCTGTCAGTTGAAAAAAACTCAGTTAGGTGAATTTTTCCGATGGAATAACTTGTAGAATAGACTCGAAGTTCAGAAAAAAATTGAACTAACCCAAAAAAATTCTAAGAAATTCCAATTTTTTTCAGACTTTCTCCTTATTAATAGTGTGAAGAATGGGAAAATTTTGATGCATGGAACATAAAAAAGCAATTTTCAGCTTAAAAGAGAGGTCATTTCAATATTCTGGTTGCGCTGAAAATTGGCCAGAACACTCCGGGATGTACTAGATAAAGGTCCGGAAAATCTCAATCTGCAAAACTTCAAGGTCTTTGAGAAAAGACGTTTCGAAGTCAAAGAAAACCATCAAATCCGTCAAAATGAACTATTTTGAGCCTTATTTCTCGAAAACTATGAAGTTTTGTAAGTTGAGACTTTCAGAATGTTTAGTAAGTGCACCAAGGAGTTCACTAGGCAAAATTTAAAAAATTTCGGATCGCGAAGTGAGATACCTTCTTTGTGGGGAGAGAGTGTTCTAGAAGGAATAGTGAGAAGTTTCTCGATTTTTTCTTGGAATAGGCCAATTTTTACAGTTCAATAGATTTGCCAGCAGTGTAAAGTCTTACATTGGTGAGCAGATAGCCGATCTGGGGATTTCCGAAGGAGGCGTAGTTGTCGAAGACGATGATGGAGGCGACCGCGTACCAGACGTAGCAGGCGACGTGGAGGCACACGTTGGGAAGCAGCAAATGGATCGCCCTCACGATTTCCCGTTTCTCGATCGTCTTGTTCAGATCGTACCGACTACTGGAATATTTTTCACGTTTTCTGGAGAAAGAAATTGGAATTTTAAACTTTTGATCTTGTTCATAAGAGCATACACTGCGTTCAATATGACCATGTTAAAAAGGAATTTCGAAATTTTCACTGTCTATTTTTTTCACAATAAGTTTTTATACTAATAAAGTTTTAGTTAAACTTTAATCAATGAGTTAAAATGAAAATTCTTTTACTTATGCTCTCGAAACCGAGTACAAAAATTTCAACTTTGCGCGGCCTCACGAAGATTAGGCACCGTAAAAAAATTTTAATTTTTTTGTCTTAAAAATATTTGTTTTTTTCACTTAAAAAAATCGAATTCGAAAATAAAAAAAGGCGCCAACGACATGGAACTAGGTTAAAAACCCGAAGAAAAAAAGTAGTTTTGGTTTTTTGTACGACACTCCGCTAAAACGCTTCGAGAATCGGGTGAAAAGTATATCAGATGGAAGAGGAAGGTTTTCTCTATGTTTCCACTAATTTTCTCTATGTTTGGTTCAGTATGTGTTTTTACGAAAACATCAAACACAAAAAATAAAAAACCAGTCATTTCACCATCGCAAAAAGGGGCGTGGCTTTGAGGTCTCTAGATATGACCCCCTCGATTTGAGACTTTCTGGGAAAATGTCAAAATCTGTGAGTGTCATTCAATTTAGAGTACAAAACAACCCCCAGAGCCAAACTTTCATTATCCTAGCACTTTTCCTACAAAAACGCCACCGAAAAAACGGTTTTGAAAGTGAATTTCAGAATTTAAAGCTTCATATTCTTCTGATTTTCCCTTGAAAATGCACGAAATTCCCTGTTTTTTGAGAAAAACTCAATATTAACTTGGCGCCAAGAAAATGAGAAAACGGTGTACAGAAAGTTGCTTACCGTAATCTATTTTTCCCTGAGAAAAATATTCTGGCCAGTTATTCAGATTTCTACCTATAGAAAGTTCTCATAATGAAAAATTTTAAAAGAGAAAAAATCTTTGAGAAAAAAAAAATTCGGAAGTATGGGAATGAAAACCGGATGCGCTACGGACGTTTCTGAGCAGTTCTAGGGGTCACTTAAGGGTTCTGAGGCTACTAAAGTGGTCCCTAGAACCACTCTGACATGCTTGAGGCGCGTTACCAAGTTTCGAGAAAGAATTGAAAAATGGCCAAGTTTTGTCCATGGAGCAACTTTGCGCTGTAACTCCATTTTTTTTTCTTTTCTTAAAATTAGCATCTTTTGGGAAATTCTTACTAGAACGTTTCAATCACAATTGAAAGCTCTAAAAGGAGGCGTGAAAATTTTCCCTGGCCCAATTTGAAAAAACTTTGAAATGAAAAAAAAAAGTCACCTCCGATGAGCCTTCGAGACTCCAATGTACGCCCTGGCAATGACAAATGAGATGATCGCGACCACGTCTAATCCTAGGAAACCCTGGAAATTTCTCGATTTTTCAATTTTCCTTGGAAAAAATTGGTCGCACTGGGAGTGGCTCAGGGATTTCTTTTCACAAGGAAGGTAATTTCACTTTGTAAATTTCATAACCAAAGGATTTCTCGACGTACTAGATGAATATTCTGAAGTTCTCAACCTACAAAACTTCTTAATTTTGAAGAAACAAGTGCTCGAAGCTCAAAATAGCCAATTTTTGAATTTTTAATAGTTTTTTGGGACTTCGGGGTGTCTTTTTTTGAAAACTAGGAATTTCTGAAAATTCAGACTTTTAGGATCTTCAACTGGTCCATCAAGGAGTGGTCTGAAAGATTTTTAAGAAATTCTCAGCTTCGAAAGTCGAACTAGAGAACTTTTTTTCAGCTCCAGAAATTTTGATGAAACTTTTTCTAAAGTGTTTTTTTGGGCCTCCAGATTCCATAAAAGAAAAAAAAAATTCCACTTTTTTTAACCTTTCAACAAAAACTCTGCTGGAAAAAAATCTTCATAGGTCTTCAATCATATCAAAAAAATTTAAAAAAAGGGTTTTTTCAAGCTGGAAAGGACATGGGTTCGATCCCATCAAAGGAACTTGATTTTTTTGCCATTTTTAAAAATCCAAATTTTGACTTTTCAACATAAATTCTGCTAGTAAAAATGTTTGAACGAAAAAAAAATATTTTTAGAGTTTTTGACAAGTTGTTCAAAGTGTGCAAAATAAGCAAATTATGACAAAAAAGCGCTATTTCCAGCTTTTGAAGCTTTTTTTGAAACCAGGCCTATTTTTTTTTCTTCTTCTGGAATGAGAAGGTCCAAAAATACAATTCCGAAAATTTTCACCAAGGGCTTAAAAATGTTTCCTAGTAAGAAAATTCCCAACCACAAAATCCACAACTTCCTTGTATTTTTTGAAGAAAATCGCAACTTTGAGCCATTCCAAATGCGACCAGGGTCGTCTCAAACTCACAAACATGATGCCGAAAATATCTTTCTTCTCTTTATTCTTGAAAGACGCGCAATTGGCCAAATGTTCAGTCGATTTCAAGTCTAATAATAAACCTTTGTATACAAAGTTCGCAGAGGCACAGTACTGGAATAAATATTTTTCGGTAAGAAAATCCAATTTATCCTACAAATGCGATCCCGATAATCCTCGCAGGCCATTTCGAAGATCTACAAAAGGAAATATTGTGCGCCAGCAGCATATCCACTGGAACGGCCACGTAGAACAGTGATAAAGCTGTAAAAATACTATTTTTGATGGAAGATTGAAGTTAGTTGAGTGGTGGAAGAGTTTAACTATAGTGAAAGAGGTCAAGGGTTCGATCCCCATCGAAGACATTTGATTTTTGCCATTTTTAGAAGGTCAAATTTTGACTTTCATAAATAAATCCTGTCGGTAAAATCCCATTTCGTGGTTAAAAAATCATTTAAAAATGACTAAAAAGTGGTTTTTTCAAGCGGGAGAGGTCATGGGTTCGATCCCCATCGAAGAAATTTGACTTTTGCCATTTTTCAAGAATCTAATTTTGTCTTTTCAACACGAATCCTACTGGGAATAACCTGTTCTATAGTTAAACAATAATCAAAACTTATAATAAAATGGTTTTTCATGTAGCGGAGGGTCATGGGTTCGGATCCCTTCGAAGGAATTTGATTTTTGCCATTTTTTGAGAATCTTATTTTGACTTTTCAACATCCATCCTGCTGGATATAATCTGTTTTTTAGTTATAAACTCTTTTAAAAAATGATTTTTTCTAGCTGGAGAGGTCAGTGGTTCGATTCTCACTAAATTATTTTGATTTTTGCCATTTTTTTCTATAATTTCTGCTTTTTTCATCAGTTTCTCGAAGCATTCTCATTCCAACTTTCCTTAAAATTATTTCGAACATCTGAAAAGCTTTTCCGACAAACAATTAGGCTCGACGCAGCCGATTATCGTCATAAATTATTGGGTTCAAAGTCCCAAATCCGAAAAAAAGTGGGAATGTAGTCTGAATTTGTGGATTCCATTTTCATTTAACACGTAGGTATTGGGAAAAATATTGAAATAAAAATGAAGTTTTGGATGAAAAATACAAAAAAAGGTGAGAGTTACGCTTTTTGGACATTTTACTATGTTCTTTCCCCTTTGTATTGTGATTTTTTTACTTTTAAAAAATGTTTGCGTGAACAAAAAATGCCTTAACAAGTCTTGAGGTGCAATTTAACTCAAAAAACTTTCAAAAAACCACCAAGAGGATCCGAACCCAAGACCCTTTTATCCACATCCAAAGCGCTTAGCCACTCGGCCACTTCACATTTCCAACTAACCAACGGAAGCCCAAGACTGTACGATTCGGAATAAAATACACGTGCTAACAGGGACCATCAAGTTGCACCCGGACATGAAAAACCTGGCGATGACGTGATAAATCTGTAAAATGCGGACAGTTTTGTTAGAATTCTTATTTTTTGGGAAAACCTCGATCAAATTAAAAGAAACACAATAGGCCATCAGAGCGCCGACGTAGAAATTTGTGAGGGTCTGAAATTTTTTTGAAAATAATTCTTCAAGTGAACGCCTTGGAGATCAAACTTCAAAAAAAAAAGAACTAACTTTCAAATTAGGGCTCAAATAGACCAATCGGTAGCTCCTCCAGGAAAAAAATAAAACCGTCGGCGAGGCGAAACAAAACCCGATTTGAAGGACTTGTTGAAGGACGCAAAATAGAGCCGAAGCCTGGAAATTGGGCCGAAAAGTCAAATTTTATAGCCTAAGTGCCACGACTTGTAATTTCACCAAACGACATTCCGCTGTCCCGCTGCTAGCCTTTGAGAACCTCGGTCGCGCTTTAAATTTCTTTTTCTTTTATTAAGGTACTCTACATTCATGTGCTCCCACAGCAACAACCATCAATTCAAAGCGTGACCTAGATTCGAAAGACGCTTCGCGAACGCACGCAGCGGAACAGCGGAATTTCGTTCGGTGAAATTCCAAGTCGTTACTCTAGTTTCATGTGCTCCCACAGCAATAACAATCAATTGAAAGCGTGAAATTCGAAAGACGCTTCGCGAACGCACGCGGCGGAACAGCGGAATGTCGTTCGGTGAAATTATAAGTCGTATTGAAAAGGTTTTTTGAGGACTTTTTACCGTTTCTCGAGTTGTTCAAAATGAATCAATTTTTGTTTTGGAACAATTTACGAAGTTTTATAATCACAATAAACAATTGTAGGACGTTAAACAATTTTGGCGGGAAAGAAGAAATTCAAAAAATTCGTGAATTTTAAAGCTTTTCTTATTCAAAAAAACTCTTGAGAATCTGACTTTATCTTATTTTTGAAGCTAAAAGTTAAAAACAACCATTTTTTATGTTTTTAAAACAAAAAAGTTTCATTTTTCAATGAGAAAATAAAAAAAAACTTGTCCAATTGCCAAAAGTACAATGAAAAACGGTAAAACCAAATTTTCAGCCCAAATAAGCTTTTTCGAATCTTGTCTCGTTTTCGAATTTATATTTATCCCGCCAAATACCTCTACAGTACACAAAAAATTTTTGAGTCAGCCAAAATGTGATCAAAATTTAAAAAAAATTACCTGATCCGCTTCGAGTAACTCCTCCGTCGTGCAGTTTCGACCAGTAAACGAGAACATTTCAGTATTTTTTTCTTCTTCGTAATTTTTTTAACTACAGGGAAAACTCGTGCAGATCTAAAATCAGTGTCTGAGCTTGTTGATGAAAAAAAAAAGAGTAGAAAAAAAGAGCTTATCGGGAAAAATGCTCATAATGGAACAATGGAGCTTGAACTTTTCTTATTTTCGACTATTCTTCAAAGTAATCTCAGCAACAAAAAAAAATATTCGGAAAGAATAAATGAGTCAAATTGAAGACATTATGGTCGCATTTGGAATGGCTCAAAGATCAGGTTGAAATTTTGAGCGAACTTGAATAAAAAGGAAAAAAAAAGTTTAAGAAAATGAAAGCTCTCTTCTTGTTATAAAAAATCGGATAAGGAAAAAAAGATATATATTATAAAAGTAGTTTCATGTCGGGTGCAGGTGTAATATTAAACGCGCATGTTCAATAGGCCCTGAGACGAATCGGTTTCTCATTTAAAAAAATGCAACTTTTCTGTTTCTTATTTTAAAAAAGTACATGCGGTGTTCAAAAAATTCCGCGAAATTCAAAATAGCCCCCGAAAAGGAAAAATATAACTGAATTTCAGAAATTCAGAGAATTTTGCGGAAATTATTTTGAACACGGTATGTGCGAGAGCGGCGGAGTGTATGCACACTACACACTACACTTTACGGAAAAAACTCAAAATCGATAGAAATTGAAAAAAAATAATACATAGTATGGTCTTCAAAACAAAGTTAAGACAAAAAGCGAAAAAAATTTTTTTAAAAAAAATTCATTTTTTTCAGAGCTTTGAAAAAAATCTCAAAAAAATTAATTTTCTAAAGCGAAATCCATTTTTAAACGTCTTTTAAAAATACCCATAGAGCTCTTGGTATTGAAAGAAGCTTGATTCTTCAAAAATATGATGAAAATTAATGAGGTGACACATAAAATGAGCAAGTTCAAATGAGCACCCGACTATCATATCCCATAAATAACCTGATAAATTATTGAAAAAATGAACATACGATTAAATCTTGCATAAACAAACAACAAAAACTTCAAAAAGAAGCAGAAAAGCATCAGAAATTAGAAATAGAACCAGTAAAATGTTCAAAAGTGGAAAAAAGAAGAGACGATGAAGCCGTTTTGAATCGGGAAAATTATGGCTAAAGCGAGAAAAAGTGGGGAAAATTGCGGGGATTGCTAATTGGAGGTGTCGCGTTGGCTTATGGTAGCCCTAATGCCTGGTTTACTTTCCTTATTGGCATAACTAACAACGAAAAAGTTTCGAAGTTGGAATGACACGATTCATATGTCATGGGGCTTTTTATCTGGATTGATGTTTGCTGCAGAATTTCCCTTATTAAAGGCATAGGGGCAGTAAAAAACGGTGTTTTGTTTAATTTTGTAGAACTTTTCATTGCGAGTCGAACGGTGAACTTGGAAACGTACAGAAGTTCCTAGTTTTGGAGAGAAAATAATTCAAAATCGGAGAAAGGAAAGCTTGATTTCCCGCCAAAAAGGCGTTTTGCAGTAAAGTTGCTCTATGGACAACACGCTTGGCCATTTTTCGGATATTCGCTTTTTTCTCTGTTTCTTCCAATTTTCAAAAAGAATTCTACTCGGGCAAAGTCGGAATGGTGGATAATGGACGCAAAAAGAGAAAGGCTCGAAAAAGGCTCGAAAGAGGCCGCAGAAAGGCAGCAAAATGAGTCCCCTTATCGAGCCTTCCAATTTCTCGAGACTCACAGGGTTTTTTTTTACGACGGCCCGCCCATATTATTTCCGTAAAGTGTAGTGTGTCGTGTGCATACACTGCGGCGCTCTGACACACGTGGCTATTTTGTGGAATTACTTTCAACACGCCGTCTGTTTTAAAACAAACAAAAACAGAAAAATCGCCTTTTTTTTAAATGAGAAATAGATTCGTGTCGTGACCCCTGGATGCGCCTTTAATATTTTCTGTTGTTTACGAGTTTTTCCCATGACGTCATATAGGATTTCGACCACGCCCCCTTAATTTTTGTATTTGCATTTTCTCTCACTATCAAAAAACGCCGTGGATTTTGAAGGCTCAAGAAATGATGGAAAAAGGGAGAGGCAGCAAAAATTATGCATAACAGCCGATGAAATGGTGCAAAAAGGCAGCAAAAATGAAACCTTTTTCAGAAAAGAAATATTTCTATGGAGCCTTTTTCGACCCTTTCCGACTTTGCCTATGTATGAACATGCGATGACTCATTGAAATGTGTAATTTCCTTTTCATCAGGGTACATTTCATTCAAAAAACACCAGAAAATTAGAAATTTCCTTTGAAGAAGCTTATTGAGTAACTGGTTTCAAAATCCAACTCGTTAGCCAGTTTTTTCTGAACTTTCTTGGTAAGCTGAAAAAACATTCAAAAAGGATCTTTCAATGTGAGATGTACTTTAGAGAGAAAAAAAAGGCCTTGAAGAGTTTAGACTTATATAAATACCTTAAAAATCTCTTTTTTTTGGAAGCTAATGTTCTCAGGAGATTTTTTTAAAAAAATACGGCGGATTTTCTCAATTTTTTTATTTCACCTATTCAATATTTAAACAAATATTTTAACCATAAAACTCTTTTCAATCGAATTTCAGGATTTTTTTGAAAAAAACTTCTTTATCTTTGTCACAAATCCTACTTATTCTGTTCAAGATTACTGTAATTGAAGTATTACTGTAGTAAACAATATTTCAAATGTTCCCACAGTGATCATTATAACTTGAAAGTCATCATTTTCACTCTGATTAATTGAAACGAATTAATTTTCATTGAGGGGTTACTGTAGTGACGTAAACTTCCTTATTTAGAGATTTTGAAGTGATCCCTATAGGGGTTAGGGGGATAAACAGCCACTATAGGGGTCGAAAAAGTGATCCCTCTAGGGGTTAAATGAAGAAAGTCCCTATAAGGGTGCCCCCTTTGCCCCGAAAAACTAGAGTGGCCCCTATAGGGGTCTTTCAATTTTATTCAAAAATGCCGATTTATTTAGTTTTTCGCATGCTTACTCGCATAGAGTTTATGAATATTATAAACTGGCCCCTATAAGGACCACTTTTCAAGCGTTAGGGGTCCCTATAGGGGTTGGTTGAGTGGTCCCTAGAGGGGATCCTAAGGTTGCCCCTATAGGGACCACTTTGGAGTTGCTAAGTAAGTTGAAGAAAATTCAAAACAATCAGAGTGAGATGGTATCATTTGTAGGAAGCTTGGAAGTGAGCTTTAAAAGTGAATATCAATAAAATATGTCTTTTTAAAGGATTACAGTAATATTTACAGTAGCTTTACTGGAAATTTGAGTAAAAAACATCGAGTGAACTTTCAAATACTCTAGTTTGAATCATGTTCCTCCAAATTTCAGTTTATAACCTACAATTTAGATGCCAAAAACACAATTCGCAACTAAAACTCTACATTTCGGCCTAGAAGAAAATATTCACATTCACAGGTTTTTACCCTGTTTTCATAGCCCGATAGTTCATGCGAATATTATTAATAACGCAGCCAAGCGAGATTATCACCAGTGGGGGAAGAGCCGTGATAAGGTTGCGAGAATAGGCCAAGCGTAACCTTTTTTGACATTTTTTTTGAGACCACCAAAGCGGAATTTAATTCCGTTTTTGCAAAACAGCGAGGCTGGAGCAGTGATCATCGCAGCAAATTTTACAAATTTTCCTTCCTCTTAGGTGTCAAAAAAAATTAACCACATGAGAAAAGCAGTCGGGAAAAAGTTGAAAAAATATTTACAAAGCTGGGAAAATTTTTAGTGGCCACTATAGAGGCTCGCCAAGGACTACTTGGAGAGGACACTAAAGTGGCCACTAAAACCACCTCTTAAGTGGCCACTTTTTTCTGTTTTAGTGATCACTAGAAATTCTCTATTTAGCGGCCACTTCAGAGTTTTTCATCCAGTATTCCTTCCAGTAACTCTGATAACTTTAAAACAAACAGATTGGACCAGTTATTTTGATCCATTGACCCCTAAAGTGGTCACTAAAATTTTTAGTGGTATATTAGTAGCACTTAGACCTTTATAGTGGCCACTAAATTTCAACCCCTTAAGAGGCCACTAATTTGACCACTATATTGGCCGCTAAAACGTCAAAACCCTATTGTGGCCACTAAAAAATTTCACAGAAGTCGTCAATTTTTTGCAGAGAAACGTCTTGATCAGCGAGCATTGGGAAGGATGTCTGATTTCCCGATTTCGGCTCCCCAAATGTACTTTTCGGGCCCTTTTTTTGTATTTCAGGCTCAAATCTTGAAATTACTCATGTTTAGAATCATTTTTGTAGGTGGTGAATCATTCATTATTGGTAAGACGTTGGGATCAACTAAAAAACTTTGAAATTTTCTTCCAGAAAAAAAAAAACTCTGTACGACTCATCTATTGACAATAAATATCGCGAGGCTTATAATTATAAAAAAACAAATTTTAATTTTGCGAAGTGGTATTTATATTTCCAAGAAAGGTTCCCAGAATCGATCAAACTCCTTCGATTTGTTGAAAACATAATGGCGTCGTTTTTTTACGAACAGATAAGATACTATCGCAAATGCCACTCGCCTGACCTGCTGCTATTGGTCAGGAAAATATTTCCCTTTTTCTCAATTTTTTTTTCTTTTTTTGCTTGTATTTCATTTTCAATGAATAAGTTTGAACTATTATCCAAATTCTCTGTTGAAAATAAAGGTTTTTTTCCAGATTATCATGTCTTTACGAGGAGACTTTGAACGCGATGGTTTTGCTGTTGTTGACGGAGTTTTCAGTGATGAGGAACTACAAAAAATGAAAGATTCCATGGCGGAAATAGTGGGAAACATGGATTTGGCCGAACATCCCAAGAGCGTTTTTTCGACTTATGATGAGGATAAGGTTGGTTTCTGAAACCACGGCATTTTTTTTGGCGACAGCCCGCCCATATTTTTTCCGTAAAATTTAGTGTGTCGTGTTCATACACTCCGGCGCTCAGGCACACGCCGTGTTAAACGTATTTTTAGTTATATTTTTCGCTCTCTGGTGGCTATTTTGAATTTCGCGGAAATATTTTCAACACGCGATGCGTTTTAAAATACAAAAAAAAAACAGAAAAATCGCGTTTTTTAAAATGAGAAGTATGTTCGTCTCGGAAGCCATTGATGCGCCTTTAGTATTTCCTGTTGTTTGCGCATTTTTCCCATGACGTCACTTGGGAACGGCCGAGGTTTTGACCATGCCCCCTTAATTTTTGGTTTTCCACTCACAAAAACGCCGTGAAATATTAGAGCGTGCTATAATAACTTTTTAAGCCTTGAATTGAAAAAGATATGAGTGAAAATTTGTAAAACCGAATCTTTTCGGATTTTAAAGCTATCACTGAGTTAAAAACGAAATTAGCATCTCAAATTTCAAATTTTCAGCACACTTCTGATGATTATTTCATGAACAGTTCCGATAAAATCCGTTTTTTCTTCGAAGAAGGCGCGATTAATAGTGAAGGAGAGCTGAAAGTTGACAAGGAGGTCGCTTTGAATAAAGTTGGACATGGTATTTTTTTAATATTTTTTTGAATATTTAATATTTTTTTCCTTTTCTAGGACTCCATTTCCTTGACCCAACTTTTCGGGAAATGACCTTCCATCCCAAGGTTCAGGAAATCTTCAGAGAAATTGGCTACGAAGAGCCCGAAGTCGTTCAGAGCATGTACATTTTCAAGGTTTTTTTTTCTTAAAATTTTTTAAAATCATTTCGAAAGGATATAAAAATCAATAAATATGTTTTTTTGAAAAATAAATGCTACGACAAGGGTGAGTTTTTCTTTTTTGAAGAGTACGGTATGTGAAAGTCCGCGTTTGGCGTGTTTGCACATTCTGAGTGGTTTTTCCGCGTTTTTTTAAAGTTCATCGAAATAGGAAACAGTCGAACTACATCAACTATTCATTCTGATTCATTGTGCCAAAAAAACTGAAAATATTATAATAAAAATGGAAAACGCGGCGTTTCTGTGCAAACACGCGATCATGCGGACTTTTCACATACAGATATCGATTATTTTTCCTAACTAAAGTTTCAATAAAGCGTCTTTTTGAAGTATATTATCGAATATAGACAGATATTCCGTATATTTTTACTATTTTGTACTTTTTATATTTTTTTACTTTTTTTATACTGATTTCTCAACTCACAAAGAGATATTTTTAGAAATTATTGGATTTTTTTCACAATTCGGACCAGAAAAAAACCTTTTCCAGCAAAAAGAAGATCGGAGGAGCCGTGACGGACCACGTGGACGCCACCTTCCTTCGAGTCGATCCCGTCGAACACCTCACCGGGGTCTGGATCGCCGTCGACGACGCCACCATCGAAAATGGATGTCTTTCGTTTATCCCGGGCAGTCATAAAGGTGGAAAGAATTGAAAGAAATTCAACTTGGGTATTTTTGTAGAATAATAAGAGCAGAAATCTGTTAATGATTTTTTTTTTCAAGTGGTCGGAAGTTCAAATTTCGGGATTCCATAATCAAGCTCCGGGAAATTCAAAATAGCCGTCAGAGAGTGGGAAAGATAACTAAATTTTGGAGATTCAGAGATAAATCTGAAATTCGCGGAAGTTTCTTCGTACACGGCTTCTTTTATACCAATGCGCTCTATCGCTTAGGAACTCCCGAGGGGTCCCTAAAGTGGCATTTTAGGGGCTCTTGTAGATTCCCCTCAAGGGATCGCCTTAACACCCCTGTAGGGGCACTAAAGCTTGCAAAAGTGGTCACTTTAGGGGATCATGCTAGTGGTCTGTATATGTCTTTTACCTTTCAGATAAGAACAAAAAGTAAAAGACCCCTATAGGGACCACTTAAGCTTCAGGTGTCACAGCCTGAACTCCTATAGGGAACACATAACATCTGGCTCTCCAGGGAGCACTATTTTGAGCCTTATAAGCCCCTTTTAAACTCTATAGTGATCACTATGGCGTTCCTGAGTAGTTCAAGCCTCACTTTGAGCTTCTGTTCCGTATAAAGAATTGAAAAAAATCTTCATTAATTGGAATTTTTACCTCATTTCAGAAACAACGGCCCTCGATTATCGATTCGTCCGTACCCACAGTCAAAAAGGACCCCTTCTGAAGTTCATCGGCACCCGGCCAACTTATGATTCGTCACGATTTGTTCCTGTTCCAATCCCTAGAGGTACCACTTGATCAATTTTTCCAATCCCTAGATCAATTGGTTGTACTTTCTTCCGCGAACTTGCTCCAGTTATAACTCTAATTTGAAGTAATTGAAGATCTGCAAGAGAAAAATAAGTGAAAAAATCAAAATTCAATTTTCCTGCTCCCAAAGGTTCCCTGCTGCTGATCCATGGCCTGGTGGTCCACAAAAGCGAGCAGAATACTTCGGAAAAGAGCCGCCACGCCTACACGGTCCACGTCATGGAGCGCAGGAACACCGTTTGGAGCTCTGACAACTGGTCAGTAACATGAGCAATACGAAGTAATGTCGTTTTCAAGGCATTTTTTCACTTTAGAAACGCTTAATTCAGCTTTGAATAAAGGAAATGTACTGAAATAAGTAATTCCGCTGGCTTGAGCCATTGAAAAAAGGTCCTGAGACGAAAAAAGAGATAGCATCTGGTCGGTGGAGAGCGCAGTCAGGCCACGCCCCTTTTTGTCCTAAGCTTGATTTGAATCGACTATATGTCTTCAAAAAGTGCATACACTTGAAAAATATATCAATTTGAGGCTTTTTAAAAGTTTTAAACGCCTTTCAATGATTTTACTTCTTTTTCGGGTCTTTTTCATTATTCTATGGCTTTGCCGGTGAGAGAAAGGAGAGCGCAGACAGGTCAGAATGTAGGAAAATGTGATTAAAAAGCGTTGATGATGGAATGGACAATACTAGTTTCAATCTTTTCAAATTTTTTCGGAAAGCATATAATTTTGAATTTTTTTTTTCTATCACTTTTTGGTTGCTTCGAGCTGTAAAACCGGTATTTTTTAAGATTTTATTTTTCTATAACAGTGTTCTTCTATTTAAAATGAGGATCAAACATGTAAAATCAGCTAATATGAGTCATAAGATGAATAGACTGAAAAATTTCTCAATTTTTTTCAGGCTACAAGAAACGGCCGACTACAAGTTCCCTAACCTCTACACGACGGAACCGTGATTTTTTTTCCTTTTTTTTCAAAAATTTTATGAAAAATATTTTATTTTTTTCTACTTTTTCAAGTTCAAATGAAGTTAATATTTTCCTGTAAAAAAAGTAATATCGATAAACTTTATTGCAACAAAAGAATGAAAGACAGAAAAATCATAAAACAAGGAAATCTTAAGGCAAAAGGGCAAAGTGAGCAATTCAAAATTTCAAAATCATAACAAAATAAATAGATTTTCAAATCTTACAATGAATCGAATTGACAGTTACAGTGCGAGTGACGACTTTTTTAAGGCCTAGTCTTATCAAAATGTAGGATCTTAAAGAATCCGAGAAAATGAGCAGAAGGTAGGGGTTGACGCTGGCGTAGATATCGCTGAAAAATTCATCAATTTAATGATTTTTGATATGTTTTGAGAGAGGTGTGATGATTAAAGTGTCGCTCTTATATAGAATTTGGGTGCTACGACAAGAGCGAGTTTTCCATTTGCGAGCAGTACTGTATGCGGCAAAGCGCATTGCGTGCATGCACTCTGCGTGTTTACACTTTTGTGGCGTGACGTCATCGCGCCGTACATCTGCGGGTTTTTTTGCTTGCGGGTTTTTCGGATTTTTTTTTTTGAATTTTTTTTCCGGCTCATTTATTTTTCGAAACAAAAAGAAAACTTTTTTTTATTGATGAAAAACTCTGTTTGTCAAGGGGGCAGTTTAGGAAAAATGTTTCTTTATAGATAGGTCAACTTCACAAATATAGAAAAAGAAGTAAGCTAATATTGATATTTCAAAGAGGAAAAATATCAAACAATTGCATCATAACAAATACCAGTAATTGAAATCAGTTATATCAAAAAAATAAGAAAAATAACAATTTTTTTACAGAAACATCATATCAAACTAAAGTCATTTTCCCAGAAAAATCTTTAAGATATTTTAAATGTACATTGAGAGATTTGAAGGGAGTTGTCAGAAATTTTACGAAAATTGGATTCTTGTACAATGCCGGTGTTGAGGGTGGAGTAGCAGGGACACCTTTTTTTCGCCAAAAAACTTCCTTTGCGATTTCTTGTTGCTTTAAAATTGGGTCGAAAACAATGGCGTTTACATAATCGTCACTTTCCAACCTGAATTTCATTCATAGCATCACTTTTTTTATTTCAAAAATCTGAACGAGATATCAGAAGAAGAAGAAGAACACGAAAATTTTTTGAGGACGGAAAGGAGCCTTCTTATGAGGTAAAAAAGAAGTTTTCTTTTTTTTTCAAAAATATTCGCACAATCAAAACCAAACCGGAAAAAAATCGAAAAAAAAAATTCCGAAAAAAATCGAAAAAAACCCCGCAAGCAAAAAAACCCGCAGATGTACGGCGCGATGACGTCACGCCACAAAAAGTGTAAACACGCAGAGTGCATGCACGCAATGCGCTTTGCCGCATACAGTACTGCTCGCAAATGGAAAACTCGCTCTTGTCGTAGCACCAGAATTTGATCTTATTAAAATGAGAAAGTTCAAATTTATCTATTCCATGGCTTTGCCCGACCTAGAGCGACTTTGCTATATGTTAAAGGATGTTAAAGTGCGCAAGTCGGTTTTTGTCGGGCGCACAAAAATCACGGACGCTTTGAGCCATTCTAGTCATTTTTCTTAGGAACGTCAGAGGGGTCCTTAGAGGAACAACCTTAGGAGCCCTTGAAGACCTCCCTTCAGGGACCGCTTATGCTCGGCTCATTAAGGTCAAAAAAAAATTTTTTTAAGTGGTCCCTCTAGGGGTTTGGTTGATGTCCCTCTGTAAAGGACCATTTTTGACTTTTTTTTTTCGCCCCTATAGAGACCCCTCTGGCGTTCTTTAGTATTTTATCGAAGTTAGAGTACCTCATGCAGTTGTAGAAGATGTAGAACTGTTCCACGGTGAATGATATGAATTTGAAGACTTTCAGGGAGAAAAATAAGAGTAAGGTCAGTTGGACGCCCACTGAAAAAAAAATGATTTTTTTAAAACAGTTTTTGGACTTGACAACTTCATTATTTTGGGTCTTTAAAATCCCAAGTAAAAAGAAGAAGTAGAAAAATAAACAAACCAATACAAGTGGACATCAGGAAAAGTTTAAATTCCCTCCTTTTCGACAGTCTTCGAGCTTTCGCCAACTGAGTTTCATTCTCCGCAATATTCGCTCCCTTAATTTCGCTCATCCCATCTTTTTTAATAATAAAACTCACTATAATTTGACTATTATGTCGTTTCCTTATGACTTTGAACAAATATGAATAGGCGCAAATCAGATAAAAACTATTTGCAACGAGAAAAAAGCCGCCAAGACTGAAGAAAAACGTCGTCATTTGCTTGCTGAAATTTTACAAATTGAGGAATTTTTTTTGAAGCTCACTTCAAAAATTTCGGTACTAATCCACCGTCAGGGGTCGGAAAAAGGGCACAGTCGTTCAGAAATGTTGCCAAACCAACTATGAAACCCGGGACAAACTGTAGAGAAACGGCAACCCAGAAATTCCGGCCGAACCATATCTGGGAAAGAAAGTTTTTAAAGGCGCATAGGAAAATATTTTTAAAAAACTTCGACGCGAAAATCTTTTTTGTGCTATTTTGTTGGAGTGCTTCATTTTACTATAGAAAATTATCACTTTTATATGAGAAACTATACCTTTTGGTACCTCTGAGGAACCAGAATAGCAGAAAGTCGATTTGTTGCCAAAACGGACACCGACATCGCTTGGCAAACTCCTGAAAAGGAAGAAAAAATGATTTTTTCCAATCAAAATTAAAAAATCTCACTAATTCTCCATGGAGCGCACAATCCTCAACACCAAAAGATTTTTGTGGCTTTTTTTTCCTTCGAAGAAAAAAATTACCTGTAGACCAAGCAATGTAGAGGTACAAATGAGCATAGCTGATCCCAAAAAACAGATAGAATGAATGAAAAAATCCCCATTTGGCGAAAACTGCTCCGAAGTAGTTGTTCAGGAGCGTTACTGTAAAATTAAACCTTTTAGAAGCCTTTGAAAAAAATTAAAACAAAGGAGGAATTTTTTTCTGAAAATGGCGAAAGCTTTGAAAGTTTAAAAAAGTGTAATAAAAAACCTGAAAATTTGAAACTGTCGGTTAACATAGAAGTTAAAGAAAAAAAGGATTTTTAAAAAAATGAGCTTTGTAAATTTTAATCGATAAATTTTTTTTCGAAATATTGACGGATTTTTATGGAAAATCGTCTAGACAAGTTTGAAAGTTTCTCGTTTGAACTCATTCAAAACCAAAAAAACTGCGTTTTTTTAAATACAGTTTTTTTCTCTTGAAAGAGTTAAAATCATCCTAAAATCAACATTTCTCCTTGAAACTCATTTCGACGAATAAAAAAAGCAACATCATTACAATCACCTTTTTAATTGGCCGACAGGTGTTTCAAGCCTTTTCGCAGAAAACATTTTTCCAAAGACTCACTCAAATCGATGACGCCGCTGGTGATACAAATCTTGAAGAATGGCGAAGCCAAATCGGCAACTCCTTTCCGTTGGGCTTCTATCATGAAGAACATCAAGAAGATGTAGAAAGGCACCGTGAAGCACCAAGCGGCGAAGAAAAGGTGCTCGACCACGTAGACGAGCTCCGGATTGAGCTCGAACTCTACAGGGTTCAGAGTTGTGACGTCAACGAGTTCTGGTGGTGACGTCATAGGAATAACTGTAAATTTCGGAATATGGACAAGGTAAGGGGAGGCGAAAAAAGTCCGGAATAGGAAAAACTGGTGATTTTTTGAAATATTTAAAAGTTTTAAAATCCCAAAACACGCTTATATGAGCAATATTATTGTAAGATGAGTTGAAATTAATAATAAAGCTGGCTTGAAGAAACATAAAGCTGGCTTGAATTAAAAAGAAATATTTATTTTAAAAAAATCTTTTTCTGAGCCTTCAAAACCACAGGAAAAGGTGGTAGTCGATTCAAAAATACTTGCTGAGATTTTAAAAAAAGAATTTTCTATTTTTGGGTCCTTTAAAGATTTGAGCAAGCCTTTTTAGAACACACTAAACCAGAATTTTTTTCCTTTAAAAAAACCCAGAAAAAAACTTTTTCAAACAAGTAAAAAAAGTCAACTTTTTCATCACCAGAGATTAAATATATCAACATAAAAAGCTTTCTAATGGATTCTTAACACGCGATTTTCGAAAATTCACAAAAAAACAACTTTCAAAAAGGTTTGAAACATCAAACGAGATAAGTAAATTGGCTGGAAGAAAGGGAGACGAATGCGCTTTGGACTATTAAGAGTGGGCAAGGACTATAATTAGCGATAATTACACTCCTCCTGGCAAAATGCCGTTTTTCGGTAATTATCACTCAATTTCGATGCTAAATCCCATCAATTAAAATCAAATTAAATCGCTTCAAATTTTGAAAAACATTCAAGTACAAAAGAAAACCGACGAAATTGATTGCTCACTGAAAGAAAAAAACAGGTGGAAATTAATAAACTTTTTTCGTTAAAAAGCAGGAGTTCCGCTGTTCAGCAGGTTTATTCCAAGAATTGCGAAAAAAATGGAATGAAATTGAAACTTTTATTTCCAGTTTTGAGATTTACTTGAACATATATTGGTCATTTTCGGGAGTATTGTGGACTCCGCAACGGTTTTGAGCGTTTTTCTCGAGGTTTCGGCCTGAAAAAAAACTTTTGAAGGACTTTTTTCGACAAATTAGATAGAAAATAAAATAGGATAAGTCGGCATGTGTTAAAACGTTTATTTGGAGAAAACGCAGAGCATCTTTTTTGTTCCAATTATCGGGAGAGTTCAAGAATTGTCCTTGTTGGCTTAAATTTAGCAGAAAAAAGTTCGAAAAACATAATTTTTGTATAATTTTGGCAAATAATGTTTAATTTTTCTTTGAATAATTTTGGCAAATAAATTAAAATTTTTTTCAAGTAAAAATGGGCACCGGACTCGATCTCCCGACCCTTCCACCCTTAGCGCTTACGTTTCAATGAAAGAATCTTCGGCTCCCAGTTGCTGGACAAATCGAACGAAAAAGATGTGATGAAGGGCCAATATCGTGAAAATAAGCAGGCAAACGTATAGGAACGTCTGCACCACTGCGATGAACTTCATCGACGGTCAGTTTGAGTGGACGAGTTGAAAATGAGTTGAAAACCGAAGAAACACTCGATTTATCTTTTTTTGTACGTTTTATTTTTATTCTCCCATTGTTAAACATAGCCTCGCCCAAGGGTACTCTCATGAAATTCTGCAAAATGCATGCCAAAAAGGGGGTGGGGCGATGAAAGTGAGAGACATTTTGCGAGTGCAGACTGCGAGCAAGGGGCTCGCATTTTGCAAAAAGTACAGGCAGGCGGGCATTTTGCATACTCTTAAAAGTTGAAAGATAGTTCATCTATTTCCGAATGCATTGAAGTCAAAATTATTTATAAAGTCAGATAAAGGGATGAGAAATTCTTAAAACATTTTAAATTCAGGCTCGACGTATAGCAAGGAAGCGGAGAAGTCGTACAAGGTGGAAGCTTCAGACGAAAGCAGAATGTGCTTGCAACTGAAAACGAAAAAACCTGCAGCTCTGTGAAAATTCACGACGATGAAACGAAATAAGAAATTGAACATACATTTTTCATTTGTAACTCGTAATAAACAGCAAATTTTTTATTCACAAAAAATTAAACGGTGAGACAAAATAAGGACAAACATGTTTGTTAAGTCGCTCCGATGCAATAGGGAATGGTTTTCCGTTGAAAGTGGAAACGACGAATCTTAAAAAAAAATTTGCAGGTCAAGCGAAAATGGTTTTTGAGTATACAGTGCTGACCATAAGGATATGCCTATTTGGTTTTTTGGATATAACTACGTTCTCAACTATTATGATTCAACTAGTTACAAGAACTTCTTATAATTTTACCGGCCAGTTCAATTTTTCTTCTAGTTCAGCCGCATCGATTAGATGAACTCTTTCAAGTGTAACTTTCTAAGAAAGTTTTATGAGGATTCCATTTGAGGTGATACTGATGAAGTCATTTTCAATTTTTCTCAAAACTTTTCTTCGATCCATTTTTCATGCTGTTATCATCTTTTCGATTATTGAAGAAAATTTGAGATAATTAGCTTTATTTCCATTTTTTAGTTCGTTTTTTTTACATGTCATCGAGACGGAGGCCGGCCTGCTAACCGGACGTTGACGGGCTCCATCTCTTTTTGGGATGAATAGCCTCGCCCAAGGGTATCATCGCGCAGAGCTTTCTGGGTGTCGCTTACGACCACATCACGTTGAAAACACGCCATCCCGTCCGATCTGGCAAGTTAAGCAACGTTGAGAGCCGGTAGTACTTGGATCGGAGACGGCTTGGGAATTCGGCTTGCCGTAAGCTTTTTTTGATTTCCTTTTCCATACAAAAATATTCATTTTCAAGTTTTTAAGGAGACTAAAGCTTTTGAGTAACTTTATAATTTTGAGATGGTAGGACGAAAAATTTGGTCCGCAAAAATACGTCGCGTGAAAATTGCGACCACATAATCTATGAGCCACGAAAATTTTAAGCCTTCAAAATTTTTTCATAAAATTTTAAAATTTCTCAGATGATGACTTTTTGAATTTCTTTCTTTTCTTTTTTTTTTCAATTTTTTTCTCTTTATTCTTGATATTGATTAATTCCAGAGCTAGAGCCACTGTTTTCAGTAGGTTTCTAGAAATTTCAATCATTATCATCAATAAGAAGTCTGTCATTTTTTTGTTATAAACATGGAAAAACGTATTTAGTTGACAGATTTTGAACTTCAATGATTTATAGCACAAATTAATTGGGAAAAACAGAAGAAAAAAAGAGTTAAAACTCGAAATTAGATTTCAAAACGTTATCAAATCCTGGGATCGCCGGGATAACTCAACGCAGAAATGAGAGTCAGTACTAGAGCAGAAGTTTGAAGAAGACCAGAACGAAGAAAAAAACAGAAAAATACAGAAATTGAAAGCCTTATATGCAAGTAATTTCTAATTTAAATGGACAAAAATTTTAGAGGCTTAAAATTTTCGTGGCTCATAAGTTATGTGGTCGCAATTTTCACGCGACGTATTTTTGCGGATCAAATTTTTCGTCCTACCATCAATTTTGAAGAGTTGACTTGAGAAAAAATTTATCTTTCATTTTCTTTCTGTATTTCTAGATACGCATGTCTGCTTGAGCTTTTACAACACTTTTTCAAAAAACCAAAAAAAAAGGTCAAAAATGAGAAATTCCAAATTTTTCCGAGCTCGTTCAGCGCTACTGGCGTTCTGCGCGAGGGTGTATTCGAGGGACGGAGGACAGCATTCGCTTACGACCACATCACGTTGAAAACACGCCATCCCGTCCGATCTGGCAAGTTAAGCAACGTTGAGAGCTGGTAGTACTTGGATCGGAGACGGCTTGCCGTAAGCTTTTTTGCTTTTTAGTTCTTAATGTTTTTTTTTTTGCACCAGCCTTCTTATCGTCTTTTGAGTAATTGACTTTTTTGAAGTCAATCATTTTTATGAAGAACAGGCACAGAACCTGAGTTTATTGTTACAAATTTATTTTCGAAAATATTCACTGATTTGACTTCTCATAAAAATATCGATTACGCAACTTTTATTACGTCACGCCGATTCAACACTGATTCACCTTTTTCAGGCTTATCAGCTCGAATTTTCGCGCTTATCAAACAATGGCACGATCCCTGACTCCTCTATTCTCTTTTCGGGAACAGAGTTGCTTAAAAGTCGACTTTTCGTCTTCGTAGTCCTTTTTTATCATTATTAGAAAACTATATCGATTCAAAATCTATTTACTTTTGATGAAAAAGTGAACTTTAGGTAAATTAACAAGCATGTCAGGGCCGCCACCAGCTTATACAACTCAAACTGTGAGTTTTTTTATTCTTCTCTAGTTTTTATGTTTTTTTTTAAACAAAAGACGTCTTTATGTATTTGTTAATGCTTATAGGCTCAGAAATTTCTCGAATTTCCCTTTTCTTGTACCATTTCTAACTTCTTCAAATCTCAGGTATACAACGCTTATGGACAACCAGTTTATACAGTTCAGCCAGGCGCATCTTATCCAGCTCAGCCAGTTTATTATCAGCAAGCCGTTTATCCACAGACTGTTTATGTGTAAGGATTGAATTTAATACAAGCTTTGAAGCGGAAATTTTGATGATACACTTTGAAAATAAGTAGTAGCAACCATGATTAAGTTTCAAAATCTTTATATAATTAAATAAACGATTGAGAAGGATAAGCTAGGTAAAAAAAAAGATGAAATTATATTTATATTTTTTCCAACAACATTTTAAAAAGTTTGGATTTTAAACGGCGAAATTTTTTTGAACTGTCGAGAACAGACTTTTTGTGCTAATTTCACAAGAAAACCACCCAAATCACATAGCTCATTCACCACAGGCTTGCGGCATTATTTGAAAAAGACTAAAAATCAGCGAATTTTTCACGCAAAAAGTTGATTCCCTTACAGTGCTCCTATCTGCTAACGACTTTTTTTGTAATTTTTTTAAATGTTTGAGAGAAAAAGGCCTATTTTAAAAAAATTATCTAAGTTAAGGACCGGTTATAGATCATTTGAAGCACTTGAAAATGCCAACAACAATTTAGAAAAATGGATATTGCCTGTCCCCCAAAAATATTTTTTTCAAGAGTTGAAACAAATCGTCATGGTTATTTTTTCTTAGTAGTTTTTCCCATAGATGAGATTTCTATGAATAGTTATGACTAAATTTACAGAGAAGAAGACTGCCACACTCATCATCGACACCATCATGGAGGCGGCGGCGGTGGTGGCGGAGATGCCGCCAACGCTTGTTGTTTAGCCGCTCTTTTGACATGCTTGTGTTTCTGTTGCATGGGTGCTTGTAAAAGATAACTTTTCAAAGACTTAATTCTATTTGAAATTGTATTTCTCGCGTATCGTTGCCATAAAACACCAGTTTTTTTTAAAGGCGAACGGCAACTTTTCACTAACGTCGTTTTTGAAAAATGAAAATACAAAAAAGTGAAACAGCTTGTGTTAGAGAAGAGTTGCTGCGCCCCTTTATGCACCTCGATTCCGCAGAAACCTCGTGTGTTATTTTCAATTCAAATGATAACTCTTTGTACATATCGTTGAAATATCGAAATAAAAACTTCCATTGTTGTTTTTGTTGTTTGAAAGGAAGGTGATCCCAGTACCTAAAAAGAAAAAGATTTGAGAATATTATCTGAGGCTCCCCTTTATTCTGTTGAGAACTTCACCACCCAACACGAAAAACGCTTGTGAAGCGTTTAAAAAAAATAAAACTCCCATCATACTTAGTTGAAGAAGTCGTTTAAGAGGACTTGGTGTCGTTTTCAAAGTTATTCCGCAAAATTTAAAATTTAAAATAGCCGTTAGAGACGGTAAAAGAACTAATTTTTGAAGAGCCAGCAATAATTTTGCATTTCGCGGAAATTACTTTGAACATGGCATAAAGTCCTGTAAGTAACTCTTAAGTTTAACTCATGACCTGCATCAAGATAAAATAATATAACTGAATCAAAAAATAAACTGGTATTGGAAATAAAAATTTCAACTTGCCGCCGATAAAAAAAGCACAGCTGAATTCTTCATACAGTAGGACCCTTATCGTCTGCGTCGCCTACCGCGCGCGCGTCCGCTCGATTTGCTTTTCTTCGCACTTGTCTCACTTTTTTGGCGTCACTCCGTGTCATTCTCTCTGTTTCGCTTTGACTCAACACGTTGTTCCTATTTGGCTCTTCTCTTTTCGAATTTTTTCGTCGTGTAGAATGTGATTCAGGCTATCTTTATAATCTTTTTCCAGATTTTAAAACATGGACTGCAAAGTTTACGTTGGTGGACTTCCCAATGATGCCACTTCCCAGGAGGTTATCAAAACACTAAAAACTTAGCTAATGAGCGTTTTCTTCCAGATCGAAGATGTATTCTACCGCTTCGGACGCATCCGCAAAGTTTGGGTAGCTCGCCGCCCGCCAGGCTTCGCTTTTGTCGAATTCGAAGATGGTCGGGATGCTGAGGACGCAGTGAAGGCTCTTGATGGAGCGTGAGTGTTAAAAAATTGTCTTAAACATCTCAAGTTAAAATTTTTTCAGGCGAATTTGCGGCGTTCGTGCACGAGTTGAATTATCTCATGGACGTAGACGCAATGGAGGAGGTGGTGGTGGTGGCCGTGGACGCAGTCGGTGAGTTGAAAAAAAAAACAAATTTGAACTTCGTGATTGAATATTTTCGAGATTAGCTTCTAGACTCTCAGCTTCATGAAAGGACTTGAGTTTCGAAAAAATTTTTCAATCAAAAATCATAAATTTTCTCTCGTTAGTTTACCCTTTATAAGCTCTCATCCAAATTTTAAAGATTGAACTATTGTCTTTAAAATGTGGTTTAGCGGACGCCGTTCGTCCGCCATTTCCTCGGGCTTCTCTCCCAGTTCACTTCTTTCTACTCTCTTCACCTTCGCGCGCTTGATCCACCGCATTGCGTTCTCCAAAATCGCCTTCTCAACGCATCAAATTCTCCCTCTTCGCGTCGAAATCACATAAACAAATGATCCACACTTCAAATGCGGCCATCCAATTTGACGATTAGTTAGAGCTTCCGTGAGCCATCCTCCCTTCCTTCCATTCTTCCATCGCGTCTCAACTGAAAGAGTAAGCTCAGTTGAAAATCTATAAACCAATAAAAAATTAGCTGTATACGCCAACTCTCGTCATGGATCTGCAGGTTTTAATCTTTTTTATTTAGTTCGCCGGCATACCGTGGAGGACGCTCTCGCTCGCGTTCTGGATCTCGTGGACGACGTGATCGCAGTCGCTCTCGCTCCAGGTAAATTTTTTGAAATACTAGTTCGATTTAGGAAAATATAGTTGAGTAGAGTTAGTCTAAAAATTTATCCAAAGTTTATATCTGATTTTTATAAGTGAGTTCTGCAGGGGACGTCATTCGCGCTCGAGGAGCAGGTGAGAGTTTTGCTGATGGTTATCAAGGGCTGGCGCTCCTGTAGTTTTTAAATATTTTTCAAAGTTTTCGGTTGGTTTGTTCCTTTTTACATACTTTATAAAAAAAGAAATATCGGAATCGGAATATACATTAAATAAATTGCAGGACTCGTTCACCACCAACCAGGAATTCAAGATCTCGTTCGCGCTCGAACAGTCGTTCACCATCACCTCGCAACGACTGATCCATTCATTAATAAATATAATAAAAATCTGTTATGTTTTAACTTTCCTTCTCTTCTGTGACCCCAATCAATCCAAAATGTTGTTCTCTTTTTTTTCCGTTCTGAACTGTACACTTTTCTGCTATTTATTATGTTACCTTTCCATGAATTGTCCTCTATTCCATCGTTTCGTTGATTCCACACGTCGATAAAGTTGTGAGGCAGAAAAAAGCGTGTTATGGTTACATTAGAAACTTGTAAATGGCGTTGGTCCACAGGCAGTACATCGCACTAGTTGTTTACGTTGATCGTTCTTCCCCCAAGGCCACGTGCGCCACTGAAAAAAGTGGGCGTAACGTTCTCTGGGCGGCCGTATAAAACGTTGCGGCGCCAGGCCGCTGGTTCAGCGTCTTGCATGCGTTATTTTGCTGCTGCAAGATGTTGGACGTGCAGAAAAAAGCCTTGCGCAGAGTCGTGTCGACGATGCGTGACGACGTCGGCAAAGTGGCCGCCTCGATGTGTCTGATGCTCATCTCCTGGGTCGTCCTCTATCAGTCTTGTCTCAGAGCATCTACCATCTACTTTTTTGAGGTTTTGTTGGGGGGATTCTATCAGAGAATGGGTAAAAATATGTAATGTTACATGAAAAAAAAAGTTTTGGAAGATATTTTCTATTTTATTGGATTATGTTAGTTGAACCTGAAAGGTCCAGAAATTTACTAATTTTAGGTGAATGGTGTAAGAAGCCTATTTTAAGTTTTACACAAACTTTTCTTGAAATAAAATCGGAAAAGAAGGTAATTGAGATTCTAAATTTCAAAAAAAACCGTTAATCGAACAAAATTGCAAAATAAAACGTTCAAAACGCCACGAAATTGCTAAAAAGCGCAAATCAGTACTGTTTCAAAGCATTTAGAGACGCCATTGAACAATCTTTTGCGTTCTGAAACTTGTTTCGTTAATCTGAAATTCCCGCCATTTATAAGATATTTTTTCCAGCTCGACACAACCTCTGTCATTTTCGTCAACCGACTCCCGGCGCTAATATTCCCATTTGCGCTATCGATTTTGCTGTATTTCGTGTATATTGCGACGAAAAGAAGCGCTGAAATCGACGAGGAACGCGTCGCCGCCCAAGAAGCCGAGAAGGAACTCCGGGTTTGTCGCTTTTTTCGAAGATTCTATCAGAATTTATGATTATAAACCGATGTAGAGAGTTTTTGATCGTATTACTACTGTTCTGAACTATTTAAATTTTTTATTTTCTAACATGCAATGAATAAACCTATTCTTATTATCATTATTACTGGAAAAAAATCATTTAATTTTTGAAAAAAAGATTAGAAACACATTTGAAACTGTAATCTGCTCAAAAAAATCCAAATGCATTTTTTTGCCTTGAGACCTTTTCTGAATATTTTCATGCTCCTTTAAACAGCTTAGAAAGGATTTTATGGAAAAAAACAGTTAAAAATTAATTTTTTTAAGAACCTAGAATATTTTTCCGATGATTTCAGAATAAAGCATAATGTAGTTTCATATGATAACTTTCTATTGCTGGGCTCTACCTTATAATTTTAGAATTTTTTTCATTTTTTTGAACTAAAAATCATATCATCGTTTTAAGAATATTAAAATATTTATCTATATTTTTAGGATTTTGGGAAAACTTTTTTGAAAAATTACTTAGAGTTTCACTGATCTTTCGATTTTTTTCTGCCTTTTTTTAAGCGATTTTTTTTTTTTTTCTCACTATTTATTTTTTTGAAAATTCAAATATTAATTTTGAAAACTTTTTCTTCAACTAAGAGCTTTATTTCACACGTTATCAGCAATTTACAGTAGAATTATCTTCCTTCTCGGAAACTTTGAATTTATTGGATTTGAAAAAAACTTTCCGGGATCAGAAATTGAGCCATTTCGAGTTTGAATATTTCCTATGATTTTTGAATTCAAGTTTTTTTACAAAGCGTTTACAAGTTATGAACGTCCGTGAATCATTTTTTTAAAAACTTGTATAATCAATAAAATCTCCGTTTCTAACGATAATTTACCGTTCCCCGCCGTCATTTCCCCAAAAACAAGAAATCAACGAATTAGTGAACGATTTCATTGTTTTCTCATCCGTAATCGAATTTTAAACATCAGTGATTAATTCCTTTCAAAGTTCTTATCGGCCTCTTGCAATAATCGGCACCTTTTATGGTCAAATGCTCTTTTGGGTGGGAAAATTTCGTGTTTAATGCTGGTTTTGAGGATTTTCTGAGGCTTTTAATGGCGAAAAATGATGGGAAACTCTTTGAAACGAGACTTTCTGGACATTTTTGCGTAACGGAATATTTTTTTTTTTCGAAAAATGTTAAATTTCTCGGATTTTTCCGCGATTTTGGCTTGGTTAGGCTTAAAAAAACGCGTCAAAACAGTAGATTTTAATTCTGAAAAATTGAACAGTTTATTTAAATATTTTGGGAAGGTCCCATCATGAAATTGCTTTTAGTTATGCACATTTTTACTTCTAAAATTGTCAATATTGGAAAAATTTCAGTTTAATTGACTCTGATGCATAGTTTATGTTTTTTTCTGCAGACAAAAAAATTCGGTTGTTTGTGTGCAATTTTTTTCGACACGAGGATCCGTTTTTTTCGAACACTTTTTTTGAGAACAACAACGTGTTTTCTGTTTCGATCTGATTGATTTTTTTGGAACTTTTGCCGAGTTTGAGGAGGTCGGGCGCGTGCAGAAATAGCGAAATTATACATTTTTAAAAAAATTAAAAAAATATGGGAAATACAAATTTCAAAGTAAAAAAATTTCAAAAATCAATTTTTATATAAAAACAATTTTTTTACGATTTATAGAATGATTCTCTACTAAGAGAATTGGCTTTATCGATAAAATTCAAAAAAATATAAGTTGAATTAGGTGGATAATTCTAGACGTTTTCTAACCGAGAAAGACAAGATTTTCCCGATTATATTCATCTTTTTGAAACTGTTTTATAATTTTTTTGGGAATAAAGATTTCAAAATTAATTGCGTATAAAAAAACTTCACGAAATTTATGGATGAATACTGAGAAAAATGGCCTTATCGATACAAAAAAATGTTGATTTAGAAGAGTTTGAAAGCATATTTGAAACGAAAAAGAGGATTTTTTCCTGTTAAATCCACTCTTTGAAACGGTTTTATAATTAAAAAAAATTTTTTTCCGTAGTATAATATTTTTTTCATTTTGAGAAATCTCATTTTTAAGTAAGTTTTTCTGAATAGAGAATTTGTAAAAAATTTTTTTTTCAAATCTATTCGATTTTTTTGAAAAAAACAGAGCTTCTTCGTAGTTTTTTCGGATACAGGGAATTTTCTATATATTTTTTCATTGGGTGATTGTGTATGAAAATTCCCTAACTAACTCAAAATTCGTCATAAAACAAGTTTTTCAAAGTTTCAAAACTTTCCTACTCATACTCCTCCATTGAGGAACCTTTTTGGTCGATCGATGCCCTTTTCCGACACTTTTTTGGTATCGTTCCGCGAATTTGTGTACGAAGTTCGTGGTTTTATCGTTCACGATGGCCTTTTTTGTGTAAAGTTGCGCGGAATCGGTTTTTTTTTTGGGCCACCTCGTGAATCATTCAAGGGGAGAAAAGAGAGTGTTGCAAGGCTTTGGAGAAAAATTGAGGGTTTTAAATGAAAAAGATTTTTTCAAGAGAAAAATGAATTGAAATTTTAAGAAAAAAAAATCACTCGAATCTCTCACAAAAAATAATTTCAGGAAAAAAAAATGAGCTCAGTAACAATAAATTTTTTTCATTTTTAGAGAAGAGGAGCAGTATGTCATCACTATAAAAATTAAAATAGACAGGAAAAAACTTTCACAAAAAGGTTCAATCGAAAAAACTTCATTAAAAGGGAGCTCATAAGGTTCTTTTAGAAATTGACTTTTTGAAAAATTGTAACTATGAAGCTTAATACAGCTAAGGTCATTAGGAATCATCGTTGAATTTTTAATCGCATTGAAAAAAAAAGAGAACTTCCTGACTAGAATATATTCTTTCAAAATAAGTTCTAATTTTTCCAGGCCACCTCCGTTTTACCCTCAAGAAAAGCTTCCCGAGAAACAAGCCGACGGCAGTCGTTGAGCATCATCGAGGAGAGCAATGAGCAGCAGCAGAGGATCCGAAGTTCGTGGAATCAAAAAAGAAAAAATTCTTTCGTTCCCTAGTAGGGTATCTATTATTTTTTTTTTCCAGGACTTCTCTCCGACATCGACGAACAAGACGTCGAAGCGACCATCCACAATCACCGGCTCAAGCTCTCCCAACGCTCCGAAAACCCAATCATGGAATTGTTCGACGACGGAGAATCCTCCCCGCCCGTCCCCATCTCAGAAGTCGACAAATCCTCGACGGACAGCGCCGACAAGAGCGTCGGTGACGTCATCGAGGAAGAAGACGGCGAGGCGCCGCCGCAACGGAAACTGACGCGGTCGCGGTTCGTCGTCGAGAACGTCGAGGACGGCGAGAAGATCCTCATTCCCCCAGCTAGCTCCAGTCAGTGACTAGGAAAAAAAAGAGTATTGTCCCTGCCATACATGGGATTTTCTCGGTGGGACCTAAAAAGGGGGGCTTGGAAAAAAACGAGAAAAATTGGGGGCCGGCAAAAAAACCGTGAAAATAAATTACCAGAGTGCGCGGTAGATCTCATATCATACGGAGACTTGGCATTAGGTTGGGGGGCTTAGCTGTCGTCCGTCATGCTCATCCCATGTATGGTCCCTGTTTTAAGAATGACTCAAAAAAACGAAAAAAATTTTTACTGAGCATTTTTATTGATTTTTTCTTGTGGCAATCTCGATTCTACCTTCCATAGAGTTCCAACGATTCGAAGAAAAAAGCTATAATTTATTTTTAGCAAATTAAATGGCGAAAGTGATGCGTTGCGTACGCGACGCGGCTTTTGGCGGGAAACTCGAATTCAAATTTTCTTTTTATTTTTTTGCTTTTTTTGATTTTTTTCTGGCTTTGAAAAAAATTCAATTAAAGAAAGAAAAAAATTAACGAAACAAGCTGATTTTTTTCCGAGGACTTAGGAGGGCTCAAATAGGGCCTTAGCCTTGGATATCGCATTGAAAAAAATGGATTTTACTCCCTGGTGAAAGTTTAAAAAAATGTATAAAAATAAGCTTAAAAACAAGACCTTTTTTTCTGCGGTTTTTTTGCAGCTTCTACATCATTGAGAAAAAAACGGATAAAAAAATTAATTCTAGTTATTTTTTTAAAATTTCAATCTTCTTTATTTTCTCTGGTTTTCAGTCAATTAATCGATTTTTGTGAGCTCAAATTACACCCATATAGTAATAGTAATGATCTTTCGACCTTCCAAGAAAAAATTGTTTGATAATTTGATTCAAGCGATTTTTTTTTGTAGTCATCCGCAACAGCAGCTTCGATTCGCCAATGTTGAGGTCCAGATCCAACTCCAAGAGTATTTTTCGATGCCAAGCGCTACAGTGCCTGTCAGTTAAAAAAATATTTAAAAAAATACTCTGAAAAAAATTACTTAAGTGGGCTCTTCCTCGCGAGGTTCCAACTTGGGACTGAGCACTCGTTCGAGCCGAAAATCGTCGATCTGCGAGTTTGGCAGCAGTGGAAAGTTGGTGAATCAGGGATTTTCCGGAGGAGATGAACCTCAGTGCGACATGTACAAGCGTCTCGGAGAGGTTAGCCTTTTTTTGAAGCAAACTGGATTTTAGTGAAAAAGTTTCAAATATTTGCAAAAATTTGAATTCACAGGCAAAGTCGGAAAGGGTGGAAAAAGGCGCCATAGACATCTTCCTTTTTGCTGCCTTTTTGCTCCATTTCCTCAGCCCTTATGCACCATTTTTGCTGCCTCTTCCTTTCTTCACCATTTCTCGAGCCTTTGAAATTCGAGAAAAATGGACGTTTTGAGGAAAGGACTCTTTTTGCTGCCTTTTTGCGGCCTTTTTTGAGCCTCTCCCTTTTAGCGGCCGTTATTCACCAATCCGATTTAGCCCGAGTTTGCCGCGTGAAAAACACCCAAATTTGGGAAAGGCTCACCAAATCTGAACGTCTCGAAAAACCTTATGTTTATTTTTTTATTAGGGTTAGTTTGGTCAAAAAAATCGTAAAATTTTATCTTTTTTTGCGAAAGGTTCTGGGTTTTTTTGTTAGAAAAATTTCAAAAATTTCAAGTATTTCCAAAACTTTAAATTTGGCGCTTAAAAAAACACCTGAATTATTTGACCGTCTCGGAAAGGTTATAATTTTGATTTTTAAATACAGTGAAAAAAATAATTTAAAAAAATCTTCTCGATTCAAAAAAAGAAAGAAAAAAAGCGTTCTTAAGGCTAATTAAATAAAAAAACGAAGAAAGGGGACGAGGGAATGGGACAATCTAGGGAGATTTTTTTAAATTTTTCCCTTCAGCTGTGTCCCCTCTATGGTCAAGTTCTTCATTATTAGTTTAATTTTTTTGAATTATTCCGTAAGAATTTTTTTCGCATTAAACAAGTTTGAAGGGTCCTCAAGCCGTGAAAGTTTGAAAAAAAGTATTTTTTTTTACGAAATGGGAATTTGCCTTCAACTCTACAAAGTCTATTCATCTTTTTGCTCCCTGACGGCTATTTTAAATTTTGCTAAATCAATTTTTACAAATCTTAATATCATTTCTTCCAGATCGATCTGTTTTCCTGCTCGATGAGCGCTCTCAGCTTGATCCCAAGGTCGGACGGAGGTCCCAGAGTCTATTTGGAGCTGGAGTAAGGACAAAAATTGAAAAAAAGTGTGAATTTTGCTGTTTCAGTTTGTTGGATATAATCGCTGAGCTTTTCGCCGTCCACATGCCGATCTGGGGGTGTGTCGCCTGTCTTCATATTATTCTTCTCGAGATTTTTAATATGCATCTTTGTGAGTTTTTGGGAAGGTTTCAGAGTTCAGGGGGGATCAGTGTTGAAATTTTTCATAATTTTGCCCCCCATGTTCATCCATGTTCATCATTTTGTTCATCCTAATTTTTTAACTTATCTGTAAAAAAAAATCTTCTAGCCTTCTACTTCTACTACCATGAAGAATCGATGGTTTACACGGCGATGGCCCTTTCTTTCCTCTACGGATTGGCTCACGAATTCTACGGAAATTGGATTACAAATGATATCTTGGCCTTTGCTTCGATTTACGTCGTCAGCTGCAGGATTCAGGTAAAAATACGCTTAAATCATCATTTTACAAATGTTCACCGTTCTCAACTTGAGCTAAAAGTCATTATCTAAAAAAATGCTTTGTTACAGTAGTACACTAGAAAATGCAGTAGTTCACTTTCAAGCATTTTTCTTGTTTTTTTGAAAGACTCTTGACTTTTTTTCAGTTTCGAAAATTTTTTTATTTTCTAACATTTCACCACTGTTTCGAGCCTACGTTTGATTGTATATCTTCAGGGAATTTTTTTAAATTATCCTTGGAAAAAGTTCAAAAAAATTGAAAAAAATGTAGATATTTTTTTTGAACCAAAAAGGGTTTTTTTAGAGGCCTTTTAAGGTAGAAATTGAGTTTTTTTAACAGTTTTTTTAAAAAGGACAAGTTTTAAAGGTTTTTTTGTTGTAAAAGTGCAAAAGTTGAAAAACAGGAGCAAAAAAATTTTTTTCTCTTGTTTTCACTGTACAAGTTGAACAAGTTTTTTTAGTGACTCTTAATTTTTTGTCCGAGTATTATGAGTTCCTAGGATTTTAACTCAAAAAAATGTCATTTTCTAAAGCTTTAGTTGTATTTTTGACCCTTTGCGTAAGCATTAAAGAATTTTTTCGATTTTTTCAAAAATCCTTCGATTTCCGCGAATCTCGAAAGTGCGACCCTTTTTTTTGCAGGCGGTCAGCTACCAAACGGCCGTAGTTTTCATGCTCGGAATGGTGCTTTTCGACCTGTTCTGGCTCTACGTCATCGACCTTCTCAGTTCGTTTTTTCCTCTCTTTCTCTGATCCTCTTTAATGATTGCCTCTCTCTCGTCGTCATTTGTGATTTTTGATCTTCTCTGTGGGAGGGAATTCACCGTGGTTTGAAAGGTTTCTCGAGAAAATTGAGCAGCTGGACTTTGATGACATGAGGAGGTTGTGTTACGGGGATTTTTTGGTTGAGAAGGATTTTTTTTTGTAAAATAAGGCCTTAAAATCGGGAAAAAGTGCTGTTTATGCCGTTAGGAACATTGTATTTCTTAAAAATCGATTCAAAAAAATCGAAAAAAATTATTTTTTTGAGAAATTTAAACATTTTTTTGGCCTCAAAGTTCTTCCTTATAGTTTCTTTGAAGATTTTAATCAGTAAACATATATTTTTAAGTTTTTTTCTTTCTTCATCGAACTTAAAATTGTCAAGTTTAAATATTTATCCAATTCTTCCTCCAGCTACCGTATCCCAAGACAACCGTGCTCCATTGATGATCCGTGTCCCAAGAGACAAAAATGGCAACAAGCAGAGCCTCGCCACCGTCGACATTATTATTCCAGGTTCGTTTAGAGAAAAAAAAAATCAAGAAAGCTTGTTTTTCACTGTTTTGCTGTTTCTCAGAAGTTTCAAAGCGACAGTTTCTTTTGAAATATATTCCATGGTGCTGAACCTAACTTGCCGTGTTTAAAGTAATTCCGGGAATTTCAAAACGTCAGAAAGTGAAAAAAATGACTGAATTTTGGAGAGTCTTTGCTTTCCGCGGAACATACTTTGAACACGACATTAAAATTCATAAAATCATCTGTGATAAATAAATCGAAAGTTGATCATGTGCGCTCCACCGATAAACTTGTTCGAACGAGAAATAATATATCTCGGGCCTCGCGAATCGGAAGTGTCGCTAGTGACCCCTTTAGTAGCTTCAGCGCCCTTAAGTGACCCCTAGATCCGTCCAGTAACTTCCGGAGCATGTCTGTTTCTAGGGATCACTTAAGAGTACTGACTCTACTAAAGGGGCCACTATAAATGCCCAAAAACGTCGGTCCGAGATTTTCCAGAATCTCACGGTTTTTTTTAATTGCCCATGGAGCGAAGAAGGTTTAATTCTGCTTTTTAGTTTTCTCGAGTCAATGACTCATAAGCTCTAAGAGAAAATTTGTGAAGTTCGATGGAATTTTTCTCGTACCTTGAAGATTTTTCGGAAGCTTCAGGTGCATCTCCAAGATTTTTCATGATAAGCATTGATGAAATAAACTGATTTTTCTGATTATTTTGAACTTCAAAATTAAGGCGCGTTCATGAACGTGGTCCTGAAGTACAGCTCGATGTACGACACTCATCTTTTCGCTGTCACTTTTGGCGCCGTTTTTGCGGCCATCGTCGTCACCATGCTTTTTTCCATTTGGAAGTTCGTTTTCTTTTTATTTTCAGGGATTTAGGTGACTTTGGAATGGTTTAAGGGCTGTATAGATGTGAAGTTTGTTAGAATTTGAGCTGAAATTTCGAAAAAAAAACTAGTGGTTAAAGAATTTTCAGTCTTTATCGCGATTAAATTGAGTTGAATAAAGAAAATTAAGTTTTTCAAGTCTTTCCTGATCGATTTCATTTCATATCAAACCTTGAAAGTTTGGACTTTTTGGATTTTTCAAGTTACTCCTGATGGATCTCATTTCATAGCAAACCTCGAAAATTTGGACTTTTTGGATTTTTCAAGTTACTCCTGATGGATCTCATTTCATAGCAAACCTCGAAAATTTGGACTTTTTGGATTTTTCAAGTTACTCCTGATGGATCTCATTTCATATCAAACCTCGAAAATTTGGACTTTTTGGATTTTTCAAGTTACTCCTGATGGATCTCATTTCATATCAAACCTCGAAAATTTGGACTTTTTGGATTTTTCAAGTTACTCCTGATGGATCTTTTTTCATATCGAACTTTGAAAATTTAGTATTTTTGGGTTTTATTGTTCAAGGCTGTACCTTTTTCGGTCACTTCCCAAAGTTTAGCATGACTTTTTTGAGGTTTTACTATACGTATTAAAAAGAAAAAAATATTTAGAAAAAAAGCTAAACGGAAAAAAATATTTTTTTATTAGATCCGTTATCGAGCGAATTGAATTAAAAACCACTATTTTTCTGAAAAATTGGAAAATTTTGAATTTTTACGTATTTCACCTGAAAATTGATGTCTCACACTATGATTAAATGTAATTTCTAAACTTATGTGAAAAATGACCTGTTGAAGCCAAAAATTAATGATCGTAAGTTAAAAGTATCGCTCTTTCTGCTGAAAAACCGGAAAAGATCATGTTTGGAGAAATTTCGATGCTATTTTCGACACACAGTAACCTTGTCTTATCGACCTCGTTCGTGATTTTTGAAGAACGGACGATTTTACACTGCCTCACTGGCCTGTTTACAATTTGGATGGCCAAGAGCCAGCAGAAAAAAGAAAAAAAAGGTTGATTTGTGGTGATTGTGTGCGGTGTAAACCGGGGCACATGGCGGGAAACCTTGTTTTCCGTCTTTTTGGGGAACGGAAATTGAAGGTCTTTTGTACTTTTGTTTCTTCTATAGGTGAAGGGTGATGACTAAATTAGGAGAAGGGCGATGATTTCTCTTGATTGAAGAGATTTTGATCCGATAAGATGACTGGGAAGTTATTTAGTGGCCGCTATAGGAGCTCGCCAAGGACTACTTGGAGAGGACACTAAAGTGGCCACTAAACCCATCTCTATAGGGGCCACTATTTTCCGTTTTAGTGGCCACTTCAGTAGTTTTTCATCCAGTATTTCTTCCAGGAACTCTGATAACTTTGAAACAAACAAATTGGACCAGTTATGTTGATCCATTGACCCCTAAAGTGGCCGCTAAAATTTTTAGTGGTAGCACTTAGACCTCTATAGTGGCCACTAATTTTTAACCCATTAAATGGGCACTAATTTGACTACTGTAGTGGCCCTTAAAACGTCAAAACCCTAAAGCGGCCACTAAAAATTTTTCCAGGAAGGGAAAATATGAGCTTCAGTTAGTAGCCACTCTAGGGACGGGGGGCACTCTAGTCGTTTATCGTTTACAACTCTACAAGAAAAAGCGATTACACGCGGAAAAATCAATAATTTGTGATACGGAAAAATCAATAAATTGTGATAAAATCAATAATTTGTGTTATTTGAAGAACAATATCAACAAAGGTCTTGATAATACCTTTTCTCTTTCAATTTCGATCCAATAGTAAAGGGAAACTGATCTTTAGACGGACGAGAATAAAACGATCACGATGGACGGACTGATTAGAGTTTTATTGGCTATAAAATAGTGGTGAGAACGAAAATAACTCCAAATTTTTGTGACGTTCTTTACGGATTTCTTGATAAGAGAGAAATTTTGAAGAATGTGACAAAAAATGAATATTTATTGATCGATGGGAAAATAATCGGAGAACTTGATCTTACCAAAGAATGTTCACAGCTCACATTGGGACTTTTGAATGAGACCAAGTTTACTAGATGTAGTTTTTCACGCTGATTTCGAATTTGTGCTGAAAATTTGCCTTTGAGGCTTGTGAAAAAAGTTAGGGGCTGTCAAAATCGGAAAGTTTGATGTTTCGGATTGAGCTCGTTTTCGGTCGTTGTCCTTCTGGTCAAGGAAATTTACTTGTTTTTTTGAAAATGTGATTTTTTTCAATCAAATTTTTAAATTTCACGGGTTTAAATTTGAATATTCAATTACTTCAACGACTAGAAAAATATAAATATTTATCGATTGAGTGAAAAGAAAAAAACGGAGATCTTGATCGTGAAACTTTTGTCCATCAAATTTGAAGTTTTCCGTTTCACGTTTTCAGAAGAATTCATATTAATAGTCAAATCATCCCGACTTGAAAGGCGGGGAAATGGGCGGGACGCTTTTCAAAGTTTAATCCAAGTGCAAAAGACTATTTGGAAAGCTCGGTCACCTTTTGTGTATCTATTCTACTATTTTTAATGCTCAAACTAACAAAACGAATAAAGAATTGGAAATGAAATGCAAAAAGCAATCAACGAGCTCTCCAAATAGTCGCTGACGGTTGAATTGAACTCGTGCCAAGAACCACGTACGCGTCCCGCTCCTTTCAAGTCGGTAACTATTGACTATATGAATATTTTGCATTTTGATCTATCTTTTGTGTTCATATGAATATTCCAGATCGAAAGTCCTGCCCGCGATGGTCCTCCCAGCCATTGTCGGGATCGGCGTTTCCCTCGGCTGTGCTTCGCATCCCGAAGATCTGTGGCGATTCATGATCAAAACGTAATATTTCCTTTCTTCTTCTCCGACGACAATCCTTTTGGGAATTCCCGTGCTTTCGACTATATTTATACCTGTATTTAAGACCCCCAATATGTACATTTTTCCACCATTTCTTGCTTTGTTTCTCTTTTTTCCACTCTCAAATTATACTGGTTGCGTTTAAGCAGCATAAAATACCAACGTGTTTCAAAATTTTGATTGCGAAAGGTTAGTTCCCAAGTTAGAGAGCATAGGAAAAGTGGAGACAAGAATGTCTGCATTTTTCACAAAAATCTCTAGTTTCTTGATAGTTTCTAATTTTCTCTCACAATTTTCCGGGCTCTATTAGAGAAAAAAAGCACTTTATTGCCTTTTAGATGCGTGTTAGACTACTTCACTGTTTCATCCTTTCTCTGGTTGTTGTTTTTTATGTTACAATATAAACTTTAATCGTTTTTTTTTGCGGAATATGAGAAAAAAAGAGATTCTTTATGAATACATAGAGGTACAGATAGGAAAAATTGAACAGTTTGATGGAAAAAAACGAAAACCCGGATTTTAATCAAATAAATTATGAACAAATTGTAGACAAAAAAACACTTTTTAAAAAGGAAATTTCAACTTTTTTAGACGGATAAAAATAAAATTAACAATAAAATTAGAAAAAAAAATGATTTGAAACGCATAATTTGAGCAGAAATTTTAAAAGTTCTCTAAAAACCGTCATTTTCCAACTTTTCAGCTTCGAAAACCCAGAACTTCCGCGAAAAAATCTTCATCATTCCTGTATAACCTTGGCCGATGGCACGATGCCAACGGTCGCATTTGGCGCCAAATTCGAATTCGGGTAAAGTCGGGCGATTTTTCCGGGCCTTTCTCGGCCCACAAATTCGCGCCTTTCCCTCAACATCTTCTGCTCGTTTTGGTTCGATAGGAAATCCAGAAGATTGACGACTTCTGAAAAATTTTGAATCTTTTGTCATCGAATAATGTAAAAATCATGAAAAAGAGCAATAAAAATAACATTGAAAAAAATTAAAGCCTATGAGATTCCAAAAAAACTCTTTCTGATAATTAAAAAAATGTGTTTCAAGTTTGTTTTTTTAAAAGGAAAAAAATAAATTTTAATTTTTTTATACAAAAAAAGTTCCGAATTCTACCAAGTGCGCTTTACCGAGAAAAAAAAATCACCAAAAATGTTTGATCAAACTAGAAACTCAAAAAAAGTGTGAGCTTGCAAATTTAGTTCGAAAAAAAGCGGGTTATTTTCATAAAAATTCAGAAAAAAATGCTTCTAAAAAAATTTAAAACTTGCAGAAAAAGTTTCAATGACTCTTTGGGAATAATCTGAGCAAACATGAGCAACAATCACCGCCGGCTTTCCACTGAAATTGGAGCGGAACCGGCTTTTTCTCCGGCACCGGCGGCGGCGGTTCCGCCTTCGCCATCCTTTTCTTCGTCGGATCCTCTTTTTTCGCCTTCTCATCGTCTTTTTTACTCATTTTTTCGGAACTTTTTTTATCCGATAACCTGGAAAATCAGGTAACATGAGCAATATGGTATGGAATGCTCAAACTCTTGAATTCTCAGAAGAGGAATGACGTCATCGGCCGGGATATTCAGCATTCGGTCGAGACCCAAAGAACGCATGTAGGTTTGGAATACCTGGGAATGGATCCATTTCTAGGGGTCACTTAAGGGATACGAGTTTGAAATTGTTGTCCGAAAAGATTAAGTGACCACTCAAGAGGTTAAAATTCTCATTTTTCCTGTAAATAAAACAAACTCTCTTTGCAGTGGATGAATCTATTATACTTAGAAAGGCCAGAGTGGCCCCTAAAGTGGCGACGAGGACTCTTGTAGGTTTCCCTTAAGGGACCATCTTATACTTCCTATAGAGGACACTTAAACTTGCAAAAGTGGCCACTCTAGGGGTTCTAATTAGGGGTGAAGTAAAGCGGCCTTTGAAACGTTTTTCTAACTTTCAAATTGGAACAGAAAATTGAAAGACCCCCTAGGGGCCACTTGAGTGGCTTAGGAGTCCGACCCTTAGCCTCGATAGGGACCACTTAAGCGTATAGTGGCTTAGACCCTTAACCCCTAAACTGAATATCTAAATTTAACCCATTTAGGGAGCACTTTTTTGCCCACTGTATAGGCTTCTAATCCCTCTAGTGACCACTTTAGCGTTTCCCGGGTAACTATTGAGACCAACCTCCAGATGCCGATCCGAATGATTTGCATAAGCGGCCAAAAATCGTGCAAACTCGGCAAGTCCGACTCGAAGTTGTTCATCTCTTCAAAATCATTCAAATCTTCATTTTGAGGCCAGAAAAGACAAACTTATTGGTCATATCCTTGACGAGACTCGTTTTAATTTGTTCGGTCGGCAGGGCAAAAGCTTTCCTTTGATCTCTAGTAACCACTAGTCTTTGGATCGTCTGGAATTTGTCATTTTATCTTTTTTTAAAGGGAGATGAAACCGCAAAACAATCGTCCATTTGGGGCTGTGTCAACGTGTTTTTCATCATGTTCTGGTAGAGCGGTTGGAAATGTCTCTGGAATTCGATTTTCTAGATTTTTTCATTTGAAAAATAACTATAGTGTTCAAAACAGTTTTGAAAGAGTCATTGAGCAAAATCAAACTGATGTAAGAGTAGTAAAAAAAACCGCGGTTTTTGGCTTTTTCTTAAAATTTCGAGTGAAGCGGTTAAAAATGTCTTTCAAATCCGATTTTCAAGCTTTTTTTTAAAATTGTAAACGAAGTCTGTTCAAAAGGGTGATTGAGAAAATTGATACAAAAAACTGAAAAATGCCTTTTTCGAGACTTTTCTAGCTTTGAGTAGAGCGCTTAAAAATGTCGCTGAAATTTGATTTTTTTGATTTTTTATCCGAAATATTTCATAAAAAATTCCCAGGAGGGTATAAAGAAAAAAACACCTCACTAGGAAAAACTCTAGTGGCCACTTAAAAGGCTCCATAAGGGCTACTTGAAGAGGACACTAAAGTGGCCACTAAAACCACCTCTATAGAAGCCACTATTTCGCGTCTAAGTGACCACTATAGTGACTTTTAGTAATCTAGTAGCACCACTTAGATTTCTAAAAAGGCTACTGAATTTTAGTCACTAAAGTAGTCTCTCATTCGACTACGGTAGTGGTCACTAAAACGTCAAAACCCTAAAGTGGCCACTAAAATTTTTCGACTAAAATTCGCATTTTTTCAGTCTTTTCAATCATATAGCTAGGCAGATACATCAAATAATTCAAAAGCCTCTAAAAAAATCCGAAAAAAATCCCCCTTTTTTTTCATCCAAAAAAATTTGTGTTTAAATTTTTAATTTTTTTCATCAAATTCTGTAGTGAAAACTCAGTTCGAATCCAGGATTTTTTTTTTTTTTCTTTTTCTCAACTTCCTGTATAACGGTAAGAACCCATATTTCAAAAAACCCTTTGTTTCTCGGACATTGGTAACGCGAAACGGACGTGCTCGGACGTTTCTGGGCGATTCAAGGGATCACTTAAGAGGGCTGAGGCTACTAAAGTGGTCCCTAGAAACGCCCCGACACGTCCGATTCGCGTCCCGTTCGCGTTACCAAGGTCCGAGTTTCTTCTAGAAACCTGATCCCGAAAAGATAACCTCAATAATATCGCCCTGGAAGATGAAAGTGCGCTCCTTGCGAATCTCGAAGTTTCGCGTGATCCGTTGAAGTTTGCGCAGAGCATTCCCGCATGGGAGATTGTTCCATTTGGGAGAAAGATCCGAGATATTTTCCACGTCTTCCGTCGGCCTTTGGAGTCTGACTTGTTGGAAAAGTTTCCGAAGAGAATCGACTCGAAGTTCGTCGACGGGCGTGGATTTCCAAGCCTTCGCCGCCTTTTCCTTGACCTTAGAGCCTGGAAAGGACAGTAATTTTTCAAATTCATCCAGAAAATCGATCAATTCTTCATTTTATGAAGAAATTCTTTTGAATAACCTTTTTCTATAATGCCTTTCAAAGGCTTATTTAAAATCGATTTTTGTGGTGCCTTTACAAAAAATCCCCTTTCTCCACAATTTTCAAAAATATTCCAACTACTCAGAAAAACTCTAATTGAATATAAGGAGCATATAACAACGCAAAACTAGCTTGATAAATAATATTTTTTTATTTGCCCAACTTTTTCAACTTTGGGTCCCATGGAAGTAGTTCAAAAAGAAGGATTTTCAAAAATATAAAAAAATAATATAAGAAAAAAACTTTAATTTTTCGAAAAAAACCGGGCTTTAAAGAGATGAACTACCGCAATTCACAAAAAAATAATTCAAAAAAACTCAAAAAAATCAAAGTTACTTTGACCTTTTTCAAGCTCAATGAAAAAATTTGACAGAGTCGAAATTAAAAATTTTGAAAACATAGGGAACGGCTTAACGCTCAAAGCAACCGACTCGAAACGGTTTTCGCCCAACTTCAAATTTTGACTACACTTCGAGTGCCAGGTTCGACATTTTAACTCGAACCGCAGCGCGACCGCAACGCGTTGAGCCATTCTCGCTAATGAATCAGGAAAATCAATATCTCAAAAAAAATACTTGAAGAACCCTAGAAAGTCGAGAAATGTATTCAGAAAGTCATACTTTCGAAAAATACCATCTAAAAAATTAGAAAGCTTGAATAGTCCGTTTTCCGTGACCTGAAAGAGGACTTCTCTGCACCCTCCTCGTCTCTCGGCGACCCTCTCAAGTTTACGTGCTATTTTCGCGTTTCTCTGACCTCGCCGGTGAGGGAACAGAGAGACGCAGACAGACATAAAGTTTCGCGAAGGACTTGAAAAATCAAAAAAAGCTTCTGGCAATAAAAAAGAAATAGCGCTTGGTTGGTGGAGGGCGCAGACAGGCCTCAGAATCGACTATAATTTTTCTCAAACTCACTATCTTCTCGAATATCGATCGCATGTAGATAAATCCTTCCAGCATGTTTGAGAAGGGTATGGGAAATCAGATAATTGTTGACATTTGGGGTCCTGTTGGCCATCGGACCCGTTTTCTAAGGAATTCTTGAAATTTTCTCAAAAGGAGCTTCTCCGGAGACCTCCAGATCCAACATGACACATCTGCCGTCCATCACGAAGTTGATGAGACAAGACGCGGGCCGACTGTTTCCTTCGGCCGGGGTGCACGGCGACGTCGCCAGGGTCCTCGGGAAGGTCAGCTGCAATTTCGAAGACGTCGCGATTCTGTACAAGATTCTGGATTCACTTCGAAGGCTCGATTTTTCGGCGCCGTCGCCCAGGCAAGTCTGATCGATTCGTAGGCGACGCCGGTTCTCGCGTAGGCTTTTTGGGAGTTGTCCTGAAATCAAAAATACTTTCTTACCCATGGGTTTTAATTCGACCCTAATTAGGAATTGCAGAGTGGTCACTATAGGGGTTAGGGGGAAAAAAACCTCTATAGGGGTAAAATTAAGGTAATTACTATAGGATCCCTCATCCCCTAAAGCTCAAGCGTACCCTATAGAGGCCTCTCAATTTTTCAAGCCTTAGTAACCCCTATAGGGGCCACTAAAGCTTGCAAAAGTGGTCCTTATAGGGGTTTCAGTTTTATGAACTCTAAGCGAAGAAGCACTTCCATAGGAAAAACTAAATAATCGAATAAAATTGAGAGACACCTATAGGGTCCACTTGAGCTTCGGAGGCCAAGGGGCCAGACCCTAAAACCCCTATAGTGACAACTTTTTCGGCCCCTATAAGGTTTTTTTGCTCTCTAACCCCTATAGGGACCACTCTGGAATTCCTAAGCAAGCCTAAGAAAATATGTAACAAATTTGGACGGAAAACACTAAAAAGACGTCTAATCCTCTCCTATTCGTCCACTATCTCACCAATCGTGGTAAGACCATTTTTCAGGCCGAAGATGACGTCAAAGGCCCATTTTTCGAGCCAATCAAAGCACCTTGAGAACGCCCAGCTCGCCGAGCAAATCATGGGCTCTCCTTCGATGGAATAATTCGACGTCATAGTTCATCGACGTCGAGTTTTCCTCCTTCATCGGGATCCGGGTTACGGTCGTCGAGAACATGTCAAACGCGCCGACGGCCAAAGAATGAGCCGCGTTTTTGAGCTCGGTGACGGCTCTGGAGATGACGTACGTCTTCAGGGCCGGGTGGTGGGGACTCTGGGATTCGACAGTGATTTTTATTGATTTTTGAAAGGATGGCTAGGAAAATAAAGCTCTCAAAAAAGTCTCCGTTGAGCCTGGGACGTTCAGGAAAATTTCTCAAAATTTTCCTGAAGGTCTAGAAAAAGGTCCATATAGACCTCTAAACCTAAATTCAACCGTGATTTTCAAAATTTTGTAAGAAAGGGTGGGAAAAATACTATAAAAATGATCTTATTTGAGTCTAAAAGTTGGAAATTTCAGAAAACTTGCTCAGACATCCTCTAAAGGGCTAGCACGCCGTTTTTTCGACGACCTCCCTTTTTCTCCGTAAAGTGTCGTGTGTCGTGTGCATGCACTGCGCCGCTTTCGCGCAGAAAATTGCGTTTATGTAGAGAAATTTCGATTCGTTTCAAAGACCTGTGGCAATACAGCGGCCTGCGCCTTTAATATGCCTTGTTATTTACGCTTTTAGAGCCGTTCCCATGACGTCGCGTAGGAACGGCGGATATTTTGGCTCCGCCCACCGTGTTTTTGGTTCCGCATTTTCTTCCACTAGCAAAAACGCCGTGCTAGATGAAGATCAAACTTTGTGACATGTAATTTTTGAATATGCAAAATATCGATTCCAGCCTTAATTATGCGTTGAACGTATAAAAAAAATAAATCCTAAAAGTTTTGAGCGTTTTGAGCACAGAAGGAATCTTAACCAGTATGGGGAAATTGATGAATTCTTGAAAATCTAGAAAAATCTACAAACTTGGAACAAAAATGACCGGCAATTTTTAAAAATTCGAATTTTCTTCTCTCAAGCTACCTCTAAAGTGCAAAAATATTTTTTTTTTTCAGCTTTTTTGGTTTTTTTTGAAAAATTTGGAAAGCTCTTGCTCACTGCCTAATCGATAACATATATGACCTAATAATAAAAATAAATTATGGAAAATGAAAAGATCGATTAATTGGAGAATAAGCCATTTTTCGGCCCACCTTCAACAAAGGTCTCGTCGTCACTGTACATTTCGCGTCGACCGGGTACAAATTGACAAAAAATACGTTGAGGGTTGTGATTGGAGCGTATCTGAACCTCTTTTTTTCATGAATTTGAAAAGAGAACAGGAAAAAGCTTGGACAAAAGGTTTTTGCGCTCTAAAATTACATGGGAAAAAAAAGTTTGTTTTATTTAAGCCTGCTTTAAAGTGCAAGCGACCGAAAACTACTTGCGCACGATAGCATACATACTTGGAAAGTTTTTAGTGGCCACTATAGGGTTTTGACGTTTTAGTAACCACTATAGTAGTCAAATTAGTGGCCACTATAGAGGTCTAAGTGCTACTACTAGACCACTAAAAATTTTAGTGGCCACTTTAGGGGTCAATGGATCAACATAACTGGTCCGATTCGTTTGTTTTGAAATTATCAGAGTTACTGGAAGGAATACTGGATGAAAAACTACTGAAGTGGCCAATAAATAGAAAACCTCTAAAGTAGCCACAAAAACGGAAAATAGCGGCCACTATAGAGGTGGGTTTAGAGGCCACTAAAGTGTCCTCTCCAAGTAGTTCTCGGCGAGGCCCTATAGGGGCCACTAAAAATTTTCTCAGAAATCATTAAAAAACCTCGAAAAGTCTTGCAAGCGCGACGCGACCGCGACCACAACGCCTTAGAAGCGAAAAACTGCATATTTCAAAAGAATTTTTTGAATTTTCTTGTAGTTTTTCAAAACTAAAAACAGCTTTATTTTTCTACAAAAATTCTTGAAATTATTTCTTTCCATTTTGAGCTAACTCATTGGTCATGAAAACCTTTCAGATAAATTTTCGTGTCCTAATATTTTCGCGCAAAACCTCTTGCCACAAAATCGACAATTTCAAACTTTTTTTTCGAGTCTGCGAACTCTTTATTTTTGCGTCGAAGGCAGGCTCCGACCTCAGCTTCAACTTTCATCATCTCCTCATCACTGGAAGATGGAAATTTCATAAAATAAATCCATAAGGGCTGCCAACTTCATGCAAAGTGTGTACATGACGATGGACCCGACATTCGGCTCGCTGACAAATTTGTCGGCCTCGTAAATCATATGCTGGAGTCGTTCTGACGTCGTCATTTCTTCCATTTTTCTGGCTGAAAATTTCGAATTTTCAACTTGATTAGAACGCCTAAAAGGTTTGAAAAGGTTTAAAGGTCATCAAGAATATGAAAGAATAAAATGGATTTTTGTCGTTTCTGTTTTAAAAGCTGTCTTATTCCTCCAGTTATCGTCATTTCTTCCATTTTTCTGCGTGTAATTTTTGGGTTTTCAGCTTGATTTGGACGTCTTCAAGGTCCAAGAAAGTGGAAAGAACAAAAAAAAATCAGATTCACAACAAGAAAATCGAAAATTGCCTTTACAAAATGAGTTTCATATTTCTAGGGGGCGCAAAGCCCCGCCCCTTCACGCCACCAAAATGGCGATTTTTTTTTGTTGCAAAAACGGTTTTGAGGCGTTTATACTAGCTAAAGTCCCACTTTGAAAATTAACTGTTTCTGTTAATCTATGTAATCGACAACGCTCTACAAGACTGAATATTTTTTTAAAAACTATGTATTTTTTTCAAAAATTAAGCGAAAAAAAGTAAGATTTAACACGAAAAAAACTGACAAGTTTCACAAAAATCGTCGCGTTTCAGAAAACCAAGTGAGGAACGCTTCTGAATTTTGAGTATGTTATACATTAACACTTTCTTTATTTTTTTCGAGTGAAAATGAAAAAAATCTACCGACGCGAAAAAAATATTAAAGCTTGTAAAGTGACAGCAAACTTTAAAGCTGAAATGCGAAAAAATTTCAGCGACATGGTATACTTTTTTTATTTGATTTAAAAACAAACAGTGTGTCCAAAAAAATAAAAAAATTCAGAATGAAAAATAATTATTGGGACAGTGAATCAAATTATATTTGAGTTTTTTTCCAAAACCTCCTTTTTTTCGTCTGCCTCGTTGACGAATGAGAGAATAGGATCGCGTTCATATTTTTTTGATTATGTTATTAAGCGTTCAAAACTCTATCAATGAAAAAATTATGAAAAAAATCGATCGACGCGAAAAAAATAACGGCTTTAAAAAAACCTCGAAAAAATGGCAATTTTTTTTGAAATTTCGGAAGATTTCGTGCAAGTGTCCGTAGCAGTGTTTGCGTCAAACACACCGATGCGCCCTTTTAAATGTCGCAGGAGCCGTTTTTTTCGGAGTCAAATTGCACTTTTTTTCCTGTTTTCTTTCGAAATAACATTATTTTTTTCATTTTTTTCTTTTTTTCCAAATCGAATAATAATAATTTTTTTCTGAGTAGAAAAAAAGAAAAAAATAAGCTGAAAAAAATCCCTTTGACCTTTTTTTCTAGGTAGTTTTTTGATATTTTATCAAAAAAATTCTTATGAGGATTGTACAAAAGATTTATACCAAAACGCTAAGCTCAGTTCTGCCAACCTCTCAGAACAGAAAACCGATTTAAAAACGGTCCAGAAACGCGCAAAAACATTTAAAAAGAAAGCGTGCGGCAGCGGGTAAACCGTGAGATTTTGCCTCCAGTTGAACGCCGAGCGCGCTCGTTTTTTGGCCATAACTTTTTTCTTAGTGGAGCTTCTTTCGAAAACTAAACGGATTATGAAAATGGACAGTCTCCTCTATCGAACAATGTAAAAACATATTTTTTGAATCGTTCTGAAGAAATGGCTTGCGGTCCCTACATATTTCAATTCAAAATTCGTTCCACCGCTTATAATTTTTTTTCATCTTCTTTTTGGCTTATAAATCTGATTTTTAAGTTCTATTAGGATGTCTTAGAAGGCCAAAAAAAGATGCAAAAAAAAAAAAAAATGAAGAAAAACTTAAAAAAATAGCCTGTAAAATGAATTTTTCGGTCTTTCTAATCAAAAATTGTTTCATTCATTCTATTTCTAACATTTTTTCTGAGTTTTAAGCTCGATTTTGATGCTTCAAAATATTAAGAAGGTGTAGAAAGTCATAAAGTATCGGATTTTTCAAGGAGAAAAACATCGAACATTTCGCCGTTTCAATCCAAAAATTTTTTTGTTCTTTCCAAATTCAACTGAAAAAAATTGAGCTTATAGAAAAGATCAGAAGATATTTTTATGAGATTAAAAAAATAATGATAACTATATATCTAAATTTTTTTGAAAAGCTCCAAACTTCAACCGCTACACGAGACTTTGTAGTTAAAAAAGGCTCCAAGAACAAAAAAATTAAATTTCAAAACGAAGCAGATTAGAAAAAAATAACTTGAAAAAAAGTTGAATTGAAGTATTTAAATAAATTATCATGCGAAGGTTCATTTTTTAAACGTCAGTTCTTACGAAAGAATAATTTTCGAGCTTTTTGAACGTTTAATATAGTCTGTGTGCCAGGACTTGAAATTTCACGGAACGACATTCCGCTGTTCCGTTGCGTGCGTTCGTGAAGCGTTTTTCGAATGTCACACTTTCAAATGATTGTTATTGCAATGGGAGCACATGAAAGTAGAGTACCTTAAAAAAGGAAGACAAAATTAAAAGCGCGACCAAGGTTCGCAAAGGGCGGAACAGCGGAATGTCGTTCCGTGAAATTTCAAGTTGTGGCGCACAGACTATAATCCCACACAAGGATCAATTTCCAAGCTAACACTGACAATAAATCTTGCGATGATCCTCATTTTCCATTTTCTGTCTGACTGTAAGTGTTCCGAGAGCTTCCAGAGCCTTCGTAATTCCCCGGCAAATCGGGACGTCTTCGTCTTCCGGCTGGGGAGGCTCGAACATCAGGAGCATCTCGACCAGCTGGAATCGAAATATCAACTCACTGTTTCTTCTGGCAAATAAGTTTTGGAATATTTTCACGATCTCTGTTACAGATTTCGCCATAAACTGTCCAGACTTTGAATTTCAAGTAAAATGACGTCATCTGGAAGAGCTCAGTGGATGGCTCGCTCTCTGATTGGTTCATAGTGCCAAAAGGGGCGGAGCTTGAGCAAAGACTTGATTTTCAAAATTTAGACTAAAATAACAGGATTGCTAGAAAAATAAATAAATTTTCACTGTTTCTGCTTTCGAACAAATCTGAAAAATTTCTAGCGAGGAAATCACACAGTTAAATAAAGCTACCGTAGGTCCAGGTTATTTTCACGATTTCGCTTCGAGACCCTAAAAACTGCAAAAAACGCGGGTCTCGGAGCGAAATACCATAAGAAATAAAAAAAAAGGTAGAAACAACCAAATAGTCAAAAAGAACACAAAAATCTCGAATTTTAGCCCCAGGGAGGAATTTTTTTGATGAATTTCCCACCTTTTCCACGCTCCATCCAGTTTCCTCCCACTCTTCGTCAAAAATCACGGGCTCGGGCTTGTTCACGGCGATTCGCAGCAATCGGTCGCCTAATATTCAAAATATTCATTCAAAATTATTTTAGTTCAAGCTTTTCAAATCATTCATACAGAAAAAATTAACAAAAAAAATTATTATTATTCGCTCGACAGCTTTTGCGCTCCATGGATAACTTCCCAGCTGAAGAACTCTTTCCGATTTTTTTAATTTTTTTCTTTTTTTAACAATCGTTTATTATGGTATCACTTCTAGGGTTTCCACTAGAAGAATCGACCATCTTTCGAAAAAAAGAGAAAAAAATGGGTCCTGGAACGAAAAAGCTAATTAGTGATTGAAAAATTGGAGGTTTTTTTCTTTAGAAAAATTTGCAAGTATTATATTCAAAAAGCCCCATTTTTCATATCTAAAAATACTTATTTGAAGTTTTTTTGAAAATTTTCCTTGAGTAAAAATAATTTTTTTCAATGGTTTACTTTCGTCAAAAAAACGTCAGAAATGATGCGATGAAGCTCGAAAAGGACTTCGATGCCCCACGTCCACATGGATTTCGTGTGCTCTCCCACCTGAAAAAACTCGAAAATGACCTTAAACATCAAAAAAATCAATAAATAATTACGTTAAAAAAATACCGTTTTCGACTTTAGAATATGATAAAAATATATATAAAAAGCTCTTTCCCTCTCGGGCGAAGGCGGAATTTTGGATAATGGCCGCTAAATATAAGAGGCTCAAAGAAGGCAGGGAAAAGGCAACAAAAAGAGTCAATTTATCGAGCCTTTCATTTTTTCTGGGATTTCAAAGGCTCAAGAAATGGTAGAAAGGGGCAGCAAAAAGGGTGCATAAAAGCCGATGAAAAGGGGCAACAAGGCAGCAAAAAAAGAAGCCTTTTTCCACCCTAAAACACTGCCAAAGTCGGAAGTGCGGAAAACGGGTGCAAAAAGGGAGTGAATGCAAAATGGCCACTAAAAGGGTCCCTTTTTACGGCCTTTATTGAGCCTTTCATTCTTGGTGGGCTAAAAAGGGTAATAAAAGGGCAAAAAAAGGGTGAAGAAAGGGTGAGGGTGCAAAAAGGTTCTGAAATTCTCTGCTATTGATGATTTCCGATTTCATTACTGTAGCTTATTTTGGTTCATACACAGTCACTTGTAAAGATTATTCTTAATTCAAAAAAAAATTATTTCTCAAAAGGGTCCAAAAAGGGTGGATGAAGGCCGATGAAAGGACGCAAAAAGGCAGTAAAAAGGAAACCTTTGTCACCCGTTTAGGAACAATTAATGGAAACAGACGGATCTGTAACGGACGCTCAAAGGGCCCGTGAAGAGTCCTTCCGACTTTGCCTATGCAAGGAACATTTCTATGGAGCTTTTTTTCGACCCTTTCCGACTTTGCCTATTTATAAACTTCATTGGCAATTTTGAAACCACCTTTTTTTCAAAAATAACAAAGCAAAAACCGTGGCTAACGTCCAAAAAAACTCTTTTTTTCTTGAAAAATGTCAAAGAAACTAAAAATATATACTCAGTTCTAACCATTTCTTGCAAAATTACAATTATATAATCCAAATAAAAATAAAAATCCTCACTCACAATTTTTCTGCTGTGCATCTTTGCCCGATTCCTTGACGGTCAAGGCGAATTTCTGAATTTTTAAAAATAAGCTTTGAAATTTAAAAAACAGTTGAAATTCAAGTCAAGAAAATTCTGAAATCAAAACCGCAAAAAACTGAAAATCACTCAAAAATGAGGCAAAAAGGACGGGAAATTCGAATTTTTCCCAATTTTAATAAAAATTACGTATTTTCTCTACCTTAATCTCAAAAGAAACTTTTCAAAATGAGTTCCAAAATGCAATAAAACACTTGAAATTGAAGTAAGGTTCATATAGAAACCTATTTTTTTAAAAGAAAAATTTTAAAAATTGAAACCGCGAAAAAAACTTAAAAAAAGCATATGAAACTGTAGCAAAAAGGACAAAAAATTCGAATTTTTCTACTTTTTAACAAAATTTCCCGTTTTCGTCACATTACCCTTACAAACAACTGTACTAAAATTATTTCGAAAATCTAAAAATCTTCAAAAAATGAACCGCATTTGAAGATTGGGCGAATTTGGGGGTGGCGTCCAGCAAAATGACCGTTTTTCGGTCAAATTCGTTCATTTTCCTTCAAAAAATAATCCAATTGTTATTATTTTTTTCAGGAGCATTTCAGGAAAATTCAACCAACAATTTAAAGTAATAAAATGTTGAAAAAATACGTATTTACTCCAAAAAACTGTACATGTGATCGAAGTGATGAAATACAAAAAAAAATTAAGGACTGAACAAAAAATGAAAGAAAAACTTCAGTATTCAGGACAAAATATGATATTCACAAAAATAACCAGAATAAAATATGATTTTGGGGGGAATAATTCAATTTCTCTTGGCTTGGATTCTTTCGACGACGTTGGTCACATGGATACGTTGATATTTCCAATAGTTGGCCCTGACGGGATCGACGTCGGTCAGTTCGGAGTACAACTGCAGAAATTCACTTTTTTGTCGGGTTTCAAGGCTTTTTATGCTGTGAAAAAAGGTTCAAAGACAACTTTTACATTCCCAAAATTAGTAACCCGTATGATTATGAACTGAATTTGAACTTTTTTTTTGGATTTCGGAGCCTATTTTGAAATCAATTTAATACACTTTTTGTGAAAGAAAATGTGTAGTTTTGATTGAAATCGATAAAAATTCGAATTCTCCGTTTTTTTGCCTCATCTTCATGTGGTTTTTAATCTTTTCGCGGTCTCAATTTCAGAGTTTCCTAGAAAAATAGTAACCAGTATGATCCTGAATTGAATTCGAGTGTAATTTGGAATCCGGAACTAATTTTGAATCCTAAGAGTTCTAGATACATATACAAAATGCAATTTTTTAAAATTTCGTCAATAAATAGTTACAGAATTCTTTGAAAAATGCTCATTTTCAACGCCGGGTATAGTCAATGTTTCCCGACTTGAAAGGCGAGGGAGGCGGGGCAAGGTGCGGGACGCGTAGCGTGTGCGTACGCGGTTCTTGGCACGAGTTCAATTCAACCGCCATCGACTCTTTGAAAAGCCCGTTTTTCGCTTTTTTCAAGTGTTTATTGATTATGTTAATATGTGCATCAAAAAATAGTAGAAAACATTGAAAAAGAGCGGTTGCCGAGATTTTTAAATAGTCGGCGGCGAGTGAATTGAACTGGCGCCAAGAACCGCGAACGCACACGCTACGCGCCCCGCCCCTTGCCCCGCCTCCTTCGCCTTTCAAGTCGGGAAACATTGACTATATTTTCAACATCAAAAATGGAGTTCGAGGTTCAGAAGAACGGGTTTTTGACGCGTTAACAGGCTGGTCAGTTTAAACGCATTTTCTAGAAGGTCATCAAATTGATTATTTGAATTTTTTTTCTTAATTTAAAAATCAAGCAGGGCAAAAAAATTCATTCCGACAAGTTTTCAGCTCGAAAGTAAACGAATAAAGGCGATTCTTTCATTCAAGTTGTTCTAAAAATCCTTAAAAAACCGTTGGTCATATCAAAAATGACATATTGTTCATTTTCAAGCTCCTTATTTCGTAGGAAAGGTTCTTTTTCTTCGAAAAAATTCCCTTAATTAGAAATTCAGTCTCTAAAATTAATCAGAAAAATTGAAGTCCCTATCTCAACTTCTTCCAAAAAGCTTCCATATCACATTTCACAGTTTCCGGTGGGAAATTTTTACTCGAAAAGTTGAATTTTTAATGATCATGCTTGTTTAGGAAATAATGAATAACAGCACTGAAATCTTTGAAAAAATGATATTATTTTTTTTTCCTAGTCTAACCTGTGAGGCGCGTTCAGCACTCGCTTCCGCGTTCGAATCCTTCTCGATTCGTTCCAAATACGCGTCGGCGATGAACGACAGCTGGAAAAATATGAACCAACTCCTTAAGGAAATTTGAAAAATACAAAGAAACTTTTTTAAAAAACTGCAGAAATTCAAAGAATCTTGGTGAGACAACTGGAAAAATAAGGAATGAACTTTTAAAAAAAGCTGAAAAAATAAAAAAATAAACTTTTGAAAAAGCAGTGGAAGAATGCAGAGGAACTCTTGAAGAAAACTAAAAAAATATAGAAAATTTAAAAAAATACTGGAAATATACGTGGGACCTTTTTTTAAAAAGGCGCGCTAGAGATAAAAAAATGATAAATGAAAAAGTTGAAAAATTTTAAAAAAAGTACTGGGAAAAATATAAATTAAATCCCCAATAAAAATTTGAAAAAAACACAGAGAAACTTTTTCTTTAAAAAAATGCAGAAATACGAAGGATCTTCTTGAGGTAACTGGAAAAAAATACAAAGGAACTTTTTAAATAAAGCTGAAAAAAATACAGAGGAATTTTTTTGAAGAAAAACTGAAAAAAATTGCCAAAGAATTTTTTTCATACTGAAAAAAAGTAGAGCTTAAAAAAAGTATTGGAAATTAGAGAGGACTTAAGACAAAATTAAAAATAAAGATGAATTTTTTTGATGGAAACTGGAAAAACAGATAAACTTTTTAAAAAAATACTCCAAAAAAAGTAATTTTTCTTAAAAACGGATAAATACAGATGAATTTTAAAAAGTACTGGAAAAAAATACAGAGGATATTTTTAAGACAAAATGAAAAAAATAGAGATGAAACTTGATGTAAACTAGAAAACCACAAAGAATTCAACTAAAAAAATCTGAAATCTTCCATTTTCTACACCATTTCCAACTCTAATTCTCCAATTTTTTTCAAGATTTTTTTCAAGTTTTTTTAGCCAAAAATTCTTCTAATTTCATACATTTTTTTGTCTATTTTTTTGAACAGAAACCCTCACCAAATAAGGCGACCGTTTGTCAGGTTCCGTCCTTTCGTACAGATCCTCGACAAAAAGGCAACAAACTATCGTACGTGTAGAAAGCGTTGTTCAGAAGGAGCCTAGAAATCGAAAAAAATGAGAAATTATGCGTAAAACTATTCAAAAAAATTGATGAAAAACTTTGCTCTAAAATTCTGAAAAAAAGTGAAATTTAGCGTGAAACTATAAGAACCCTAGAAGGAAAAACTAATGAATATTTCAATGATTTCTTAAAGTTTAAAGTTTGAAAAATAAGACATTATAATAACCAATTTACAATGAAAAGAAAGGAAAAAAAGAGAATTTCAAAGCAAAAAAATTCTGGTCTTGAAAAACGCTAAAAAAACTCATTTTATAATGAAGAGGAAGGCAAATGGAAATTTTGAAAGTGAAAAATAATTACTTTTTTTTTATCAATCTACAAAAAAATACGGTTTTCGAACAATTCCCTTCACAATCTTCTCAAGTTAAAAACTGTTGAAAAAATTATTTTTTGTCTCTTTTTCTGGAAACGTCTTGATCCTTCTACATTAAGAAAAATTCAGTTTCCTGTCAAAAGAAATCCAAAAAAAAAAAAACCAACCCGGACAAATAATTCCAGACACTTTCATTATTCGGCATCGCCTCGATGAACCGCTTGCACAGGCTGGAGAATTTTCATCAATTCTTCGGAAAATTTTCTTTTTCTCACTTGATTTCAACGTCTATCGTCTCCTTGTCATTGTTCTTATCATACAGAGTGATCAGGAAATAACGATAATTATAGGCCGAATTATTGCGATGATCTTCCAGCAGAAGACGTAGCGAAAAGGACATTTCCTCGTTGTAGGGCACCTTGAAGGTTCGGACGACCCATTGTCTGAAAAAATGAACTGGAACTTAGGATTTCCAAAGTGGTCCCTATAGGGGTTAGGGGCCAAAAAAGTAGTTTCTACAGAGGTGAAATTAAGATAGTCTCCTATAAAGGAAACTAAAATATATATTAAGGTGATCCCTCTAGGGGTTAGGAGGAGAAAGAGCCCCTAAAGGGGGCAAAAAAATGGTCCCTATAGTGGTGAAATTAAGGTAGTATCCTATAGAGGAAATTAAGGTTGTCCTCTAAACTAAGATGGCCCCTAAAAGTTAAGGTAGTCCCTATAGGGGTTAAGGGTCTGACCCCTCAGCGCCTAATGCTCAAGTGGACCCTAGTGGGGTCTTACAATTTTACTCAAAAACGCTTATTTTTTCATGGAAATGCTTCTTCGCTTAGAGTTCATAACAGTTATCAAATAGCATGTCCCCCTATAGGGACCACTTTTGCAAGCTTTAGTGGTCCCTAAGGTTGCCTCTATAGGGACCGCTCAGGCGTTTTTAAGAACTTCAAAACCTCTCGTTTATGTTCATTTCGGAAAATATCTCAAAGTTTAGGCCACCACTCGAAAATTTCTGCCTTTCTGCGTCTCTCTGTTCCCTCACGGGTCAGACAGAATAAAAATAGCACGTTAAAATGAGAGAGTTGCCGAGAAACGAGGAGGGCGCCGAGAAAAAAAGCTAGGGCCTTGGTAAAGCGCCGGAGCATTTCTAGTGACCCCTTAAGAAGCTTCAAAACTCTCAAGTGATCCCTAGATTTTCTCAGAAAGTTCCAAGTCGCGAAAAAACAAAAATATTCAAAAAAGTACACGAGAAGTTTCAGAGGGGAGCTTCTTTTCGAAAAAATTATAGTAAATTCAAGATTTTGAGGAGTTTTCAAGGAAAACTTGGCTTCAGAAAAATCATAGTTTTATCTGTGGTTCTTAATTTTTTTTTTAATATCAATTTTCCGACCCCTTCTGAACAAACCTGTGCTGCCAGGCGTGATAGTTCTTATTTTCATCGCCAATAATCAAGGCGGTGAAGTTAATTTCGCCCGAAGCAGCCCCGATTCCAAGCTCTTCAACACACTTGCGACGGTGGTGCCTAAAATATCGATTTTTTTTAAAAAAATTTCATTTGAAAAAAACATCCTTAAAAAAATTCTGAATATGCGCTGAAAACTTGACGCTCTTTGAAAAAAAGTAGAAAAAAATTTTTTTAAAAAAATCGCATAATTTGAACAAAAAAATCAACGATTTTTTTCGAATATTTCAATTTTCTTCAAACTTCCTTTCATTTAAAGTTTTTTTAAACCTACAATTTAACATTATATACTCCTACAAGTCAAGCTGAAATGAAAAAAATTGAAGATTTCCGGAAATTTTCAAAAAAATAAAAAAATTTTTTTTCCGACAAAATAAACTTTTTTTCAAACTCAAAAAAACATCATTTTCTGAAAAAAATCCAGCAAAAAACTAACCAAACTTGATAATTCTTCGGCGATTCCTCAATTATCATGTCGAGATATTCGAGCTCCTTGCCCAGATTTTTCTTCAAATGCAGCAGGATTTCACGGCGATATTGCCTAAAATTTCAAAATTTATTCCAGTTTTCCAATATTTCCCTTACCAAACACTATAATTGGCTGGATTCTGCTGAATACAATCCGTAGTGAGATCTAAAGTCCGTTCAGAATATTCAAGCTTCTCCATCGCCGCTCGTAGGTACGCAAACGCGTCGACAACTTCAAAATAAATTTTTTCTTCATTTTTAAAATTAAAAATTACACTGTTCAGAAAGATTGATGCGTACGGCGCCATTTTCCGCATCGTTCGGATAAATCGGCGTCACATCTTTCCAAAGCTCGTTGTCTTTATAAAGAACCGAAGCGTTGACAACTTGTCCCTCCATGGACATCTAAAAAAACTGATTTCGAAAAAATTTAACATATTGATGAATTAAATATTATCTCGCGTGTTATATTACTCTTTGAGAGAAAAAAGATGATACAAAGGGTGAGAAATAAACTGATACAGATGAAAAGCAGAAAAAAAATGAGATTTCTCCAAATTTGAAGCAAATTATCGGTTTTGCAATCAGAAAATCAAGACATACACTTCCCTTCAGCCTCACGCTTGTTTAAATCTTTTCGAAACACTAAAAAACTCAGAAAAAAACTTAAAGAACTCGAAAAAAAATTAAAACATTTTTCAAAAAAATTTTTCACGTAAACAGAGTGTGCGCACACTCATCCGCCAACTTACATGCAGATTACTGTGAGAAATTTTTTTGCCAACGCTGCGATTTTTAATTTTAAATTTTTTTAAAAATTTCATTCAGGTTTCACTATTTATTCTTTTTTTAATTTGTAGCATGGAAGAACGAGAAGCACAGCTGCAAATAGAAGATGAGGTCAGATCTATGGGAATCGAGCAGATGCGTGAGTACTTTTAATTTTTCAATTTAATTTTGATGTTGTCAATTATTATTTTTTCAGGAAGAGAGAAAGCGTTACTCGCTAGTGAATTGAAGTCCATAGAAGCGCAGATTAGTGATCTTGCTTTTAATAATTATGGAACCTATGCTGACGCTGGTAGAGCTACTCACGACTGCTCCAAAGTTGTAAGTTACTGATTCTTAATTATAAAAATTGGTTAAAAATTTGAAGTTTCACGAGATGCGTGATAAAACCGACGGGCTGTCAGCAGAAATATCGCACATGAACGAGGAATTTCAAAGCTTTCGTGCAAAGTCAAAAGCTTTGAGTGCCGAGCAGGAATTGATTCGGAAAGCGATTGATAAATCGAATCCTGTTTGGGAATTGTTGTCTCTACCTTCAGTAAGTTGATTTTTGAGGCAAATGGAGGGTAAAAAAATATTTTGCTTAAATATAGCGATTACACGTTTCTCAAAAAGGTTAATAAGAAGAATTTATTGAGATTTTTTTTCGATGTCAAGTTGTTTTATCTGCCTCTAATTTATTTGTTTTATTAATAATTTGTGGATTTGCGAAGATTTTTTTTAATTCCAGAGAATGGACATTTGCATCCGGGCCGGATATTACGATTCGGCGTATTCCTTGACCAACTACGGCATGCAATTGCAACAACAGAGCGCCTTGATTAAAGAACCCATTAATTAAGGTGAAAATCTATCGAAAAAAATAATCATATAAATTTGTTTTTTTAGAAAGTCTCAGATCGACTAGTTGAAGCTCGATCTTACCTTCTAGAGGAGCTTTTTCAACAAATTCGCTGGCCCCCTTTGATTTAGCTGAATCTATCAAGGTGAACTTTAAAAAAGTAGATTCTGGATTTTAAGCTTGAAAAAATGAAAAGGAAAATTTGATTGAAAAAAATAATTTTTTTAAAAATGATGAAATTTTCGAAAAGAAAAATTCGTGATAAATTTATATCATGGTTATTTTGACCATTGAAAAAAACTTCTCGAAAAAAAGAAAAATCTAACGATATTTTTTTCACATCTTTATTTTTTTGAGAATTTTTTTTCCATTAATAATGAAAAAAAGGAATTCAATATTCAACATTTTGAGAAACAATATTCTTGTAATCACTTTTGAAACAGAAAACTGTCTTTAGTTTTTCAATTCCCAAGCTATCTTAATTTTTTTATTTTTGCAAATGATCCTTGTGCCCTCGAAAACGCCGTTTGAATACTTCTTTTTTTAATATTTTCCATGAATTCTAGTTGAAAAATTTTTCGGAACCCATGAAAAAAGTGAAGGTAAACTGTATTTTTTGGTCTTGGAAGGCTGGTAAAACGAAAATTTTTTCGAAAACGTTGAAAAAAACTGCTTCAAAACAAAAAGTAGTATTTATTCGGAGCAAATTTGGGACTTCGAACACTTTTTTGCGTTTTTAACATGTTTCGTTTTTCGATAAAGAAGCAATTATTTTCGGAAATTCCACAGAAACTCCAGAGTGGTCCCTAGAGAGGACCCGACTCTAAAGCTTAAGTGGCCCCTTGAGTAGTCTTTCAATTTCTCATTATGAGTTGAAAGATAATAAAATGCATAGGTAATCCCTGAAGGGGCCACTTTTTGCAAGCTTTAGTGCCCCCTATAGGGTGTCCCAGGGAAACCCTCAAGGATAAGGTCCCCCTTTCAGGGACTAACCTAAACCCCTGAAGGGGCTACTTTTGCAAGCTTTAGTGCTCCCTATAGGCTCTATAGGGTGTCCTAGGAAAGCCTTCAAAGAGTAAGGTCCCCCTTTAGGGACCAAAAAAAATCACTGAAAGGGCCACTTTTGCAAGCGCTTTTTGCAAGTGCCCCCATCCTAGGAAAACCTTCAAGAACCCCTTTAGGGACCACTCTAGCGTTCCTATTTTCCTTATGTAGGTTGTGAACAACGTCCGTAAAATGCCGTACCTCACGGCCAATCAGCTTCGAATCGCGATTCTCCAACATCGGGATATCTACCTTGATAAGCTGATTTCAGATATTCAGGTATCATTTTTTATTGATTTGCAAAAGTAACAGGGAAAAACAATCGATATAATATGAACCGGTGTGAAAAATTTTAAAAAATAAATAAGGTGAACAATTTTCACTGGGGATTCTGAAGGTAGTGATCCCCGTGGATGATTCTCATGTACTTTTTGCCGCTCGGCAGATTTTTGACCTCACATTTGCTCGAATCGCCGCCGCACAACTTGGAGAGCTGAAAAAATGTCATATTGGCTCATGATGGCCCTATTTATGGATATTCGAGCCTCAGTTGGGCAAAAACGGGTGAAAAACGGGCGGAACAGATTTCCCAGCTGTTTTTATTTCGAAAATCTGTGACCCTACCGGGCTAAAACCGGGCCTTAACAGTAATAAGATACCATAAAAGTTCTGCCCGCTGTTTTTAAACGGGCACAAGGCGGGTACGCCCGCTGAGAGCCGGTATTAAACTCGTGTTCGTTTTTTCACGCATATCTGAGTCACAGTTGGGCAAAAACGGGCAAAAAACGGGCGAAAAAAAAGCAGATTTCTCAGGTGTTTTTTTTTTCAAAAATCTGTGACCCTACCGGGCTAAAACCGGGCCTCAACAGTGATAAGAAGTTCAATAAAGTTCTGCCCGCTGTTTTTAAACGGGCACAAGGCGGGTACGCCCGCTGAGAGCCTGTATTAAACTCGTGTTTGTTTTTTCACGGGTATCTGAGTCTTAGTTGGGCTTCAACGGGCAAAAAACGGGCGAAAAAAAAGCAGATTCACCAGGTGTTTTTATTTCAAAAATCTGTGACCCTACCGGGCTGATACGGTGTCTCAAGAGTAATATGCCCAAAAGTTCTGCCCGTTGTTTTTAAACGGGCATAAGGCGGGTACGCCCGCTATTAAATTCGTGTTTTTTTTTTTCGCGGATATCATGATGGCCCTACCCGTATTTTTAAAGGGTATTTGAGCCTCAGTTGGGCTTAAACGGGTGAAAAACGGGCGCAAAAAAAAAACAGTTGGCCCAAAAAAATATTTTTATTTCCAAAATCTGTGACTTTACCGGGCTAAAACGGTGCCTCAGCTGAGGTACAAAATGTCAAAAGTTCTGCCCGCTGTTTTTAAACGGGCATAAGGCGGGTACGCCCGTATAGATTCGTGTTTTTTCTCACGGGTATCTGAGTCTTAGTTGGGCTTCAACGGGCAAAAAACGGGCGAAAAAAAAGCAGATTCACCAGGTGTTTTTATTTCAAAAATCTGTGACCTTACCGGGCTGATACGGTGTCTCAAGAGTAATATGCCCAAAAGTTCTGCCCGTTGTTTTTAAACGGGCATAAGGCGGGTACGCCCGTTTTAGCACGGCTGGTCTATCTCAACAGCATAAAAACTATTTGGAGAATGAAGAAAAGAAGGAAACAACGAAACATCTTTGTTGATTTTGATTAAAACATGAATTTGAAGCCGGAATTCCAAGTTGTTCATTATTTTTTTTTTTCGATTTATCAAGGTTTTTTTTCTGCACTCTCAACCCAATCCGAAAAATGCATTCTGCTATATAAAAAGGTTCTTAAAAAAATCGTAATTCTATAAAAATTTACTCAAATATTCATAGACTAGATGAAAAAGACTCCTCATCGACTTTTACTTTTTTTCAAATATCTAAAAAAATGAATTTTTTTTGTTCAAATTAAATTTTGTTTGAACCAAAGACCACTATCTCATACCATGTTTCAAAGTAATTTCTGCAAAATTCAAAATTATCTCTGATTCTCCAAATTATAGTTATCTTTTTCGCGGAATCAATTTTTTGAAATCAGTCATATGCCGTGTTCAAAGTGATTCCGCGAAATTCAAAATAGCCGTCAGAGAAAGAGAAAGATAACTGAATTTTGGAGGGTCAGAGACCATTTCGCATTTCGCGGAAATTACTTTGAACACGGCAATAGTACCACGACATTGATTATTGAAAAAAAAAACAATATTCAATTTATAAAGAGACTGAAACACGAACCACATCTTGGTCAGAAAGAGTTGGCTGCGCGAAAACCGGATCTCCTTGCTTTCCAGTTGACCGGCGTGGCAACCTTGAATTTATTATTATTTTTTTTTCGATGAACTAAAAATTCAATAAATATATTATTTATCAAATTATAAGCTACTGATTATCTGAAAAATTCAGTGAATTTATCCAAAAAAATTTGTTTACCGGCACATTATAACCGAGCTGTACGCCGTCGATCAGCCGGATGATTTCCCTGAAAAATTCAGTGATTATTTCATTTTTTGACAATTTTTATTACTCAAAGTTGCGCCCGACCGTCGCCGGGTAGAGAATCTGGGCCTTTAGCCGATGGTCCGGGCCGATTAGGAGGACTGCGCGGCAGGAAACCGGGACTCCCTGGAAAATTAGCTTCAATTTAGCATTTTATCAGTCAGAATCTCATTTGAAAGAATTTTAATAACGTTTTCCTGCATTTTTTTATTTTTAAAAAGAGGTTTTTTTTTATTTTCTACGTTTATTTCTTCTGTTTTTTGCATTATTTTTTGAAGAATATTCATGAATTTTACGATTTTTTGATTATTAAAAAACTTACCGCCGCATTAATCTCATCAGGATCAATCATTCCCAGATCAACACAAAGTGAACGATCCTCGTCGGCTATTATTTCATATGGAAGCTCTAAAAATAAATTTAAAACTTCAAAAAAAATTGAATATTGAAAAACCTGTATCTTGATCAACTTTAGCAAAGCCATTGATATCTTTCGCCCATTCACGATGAGTTTGAGGCGTGTCAATACTGACAGCCAGAATCTTCACGTTTCTCTTTGCAAACTAAAAAAAAATTTAAAATCTCCCTCAAAATAACCTTTATATACCTCGCCGGACAAATTACGAAGCTCCGCCAGCTCTGTAGTGCAAACCGGTGTGAAATCAGCCGGATGGGAGAAAACCATTGACCAACTAAAGTTTGAAAAATGTTTCATGAAATAAAAAGAACGAAATTCCTACTTTTCTTCGCCGACCCAGTCGTAGAAACTCTCGAACTTGGAACGATCCGTCGTCGCGGAAAAGTTTGGAATCAAATCGCCAAGCTTCATCTTCTTTTTCAATTAGAAAACTGAAAAAATGAAGTTGAAATTTCAAAATTTTTCAAAATTTCGAATTTTCGCTGCACGCTGGGGGAAAATTGCGGAGGTACAAATGGTTGACGCGCAAAAATGAGGTTTTGAGATTTCGAGCGCGGAAAAGGTTCATTGAATGGATGGGAATGTTGGAAAATGCTTTGAAAGATGATAAAAGATAGGAATTGAGAAGATTTTGTTTTGAGAAACATTTTGCGTTCATTTTTGCTATCTTTTCCAGGTTATATGTTTTCGAAATGAAGTAAAACTTTTAAATATTATGGGATTAAAAAATAATTTTTTGTTGAAATGAAAATAAATTTTGGGCAGGCGGTTCTATAATTTAATGCAGTTTTGAGCCTAGTGAAGCAAAAACATTTGAAGAAAAATCGTAAAAATATCTAATTTTTACTAGTGTTTCTTTAATACATCAATTCTACTTCCTTCAAAAAAATTGAAATTTGTAAAAAAAGTGAATTTTCAAATGAAAAAAACTTTTTTTCCAGTCCCATCCGGAAATCGCGACCCAAGCTATCGAAATCTACCGCACTTGTATGTACGACACTTTGGTCTTATATTTGGCCGTTTTTCCAGAAAACGAAGTTGTCAGGAAAGATGTGAGTTGAGAAAATTCCGAAAAGATCAAAAATAAATAATCTCAGCCCTCTGTCGACCCTCGTTGGGAATCTTGGCCTGTCCTGCCGCCTTCGGCAATTTTGAGCCAATGGGCCATCGCCAACATCAAAAGACTGTTGGATTTGATACATCGAGTGGATATGAAGTGAGTTTTGGAAGGTGCGCAGCGAATTTTGGTGGATACGGAGCAAAAAAAGCAAAGATATTTCAGGAGCAAATTAGTATTCAAAAAAAGATTTTAAATATTTAATTAAATAAATATTCAAATAAATATTTTGTTAATCATGGGCTCAAAACTTTGACCGAAGAAAAAAATTTTTTTTAAATCAAAGACTTTTTATTAAATGACTGCGGTATATACGAATCATTGATTGTAGTGTAATCAAGTAACCATAAATCTAAGGTGGGGAACTGGAAGTTGAGAAAAATTGTGAGAAATACGATTTTTGGTTCACTTCAATGTGTTATTTTTTTGAATAGAATAAGTTTTTTTTTGTACAAATTAAGGTGTTCCAAAAGCCTAGTTTTCAAAAAGTCAGTTCTGACGTAATTTTAACCTCAGGAAACTCGAAATTTGCAAAAATTCTGCTTGAATTCGTTCTTTAGTTGATATATTCGAATTTTTTCTATTTTTCATCAAAAAGCTCGTTCAAAAGTACCATTTGGAGCTTCAGAAAATGTTGCAAGACCGTAAAAAACCTAGAAAACGGCTCTTCGTCTCGAGACCTTTATGGAAGTTATCCTATGCTCCTTTAGCCATTTTTTTCAAAAATTCTCAAAGTTCTCTTCCTTTTAAAAGATTTTCTCGACTCAAAAGGTTACTATGAAAGTATTTCCAGGTCCCCGATCGACGTGAGCAGCGTTTGGACGAAGCTGATGACCGTGGCTTCCTCCTTTGGAAGAATGGGAATCGATTTCCGGCCTTTGATCTTGTCGAGTATCACCAAAATGGTCGAGGATCGCTTCCGGCACACGATTCGTGACGCGACTACCAAGTTGGAATTTTTTATGCTTCTGAAATTCCGGGTTTTCCCCACAAAAATTAGCTGAAATCCGCGTTTTTTGATCATTTTTTGGGTCCAAGAGTCAATGATTTATGATTAAAAGAAAATTGAGGTTTTTCTGAATTTTAGATTGAAGCTCCTAGGTGAAGTCTGACTATATAAAAATATTTTTTTAAAAGATTTTTTTAAATTCAAAAGTTTAAAAAGTGCCGCGAATTACTGATTTTAACGGTTCCGGTCAGAAAAATGAGAAAAAGTTCAGGTTTTTTGAGTACTTTTTTTTTCATAATCGAGAATAATTTGAATCTCAAAAACAATGACGTCACTCTTTGAAGAGCTCACTCTCTGACTGGCTTATCGCGAAATTGTGGGCGGAGCTTGAGGGTTACTTAACATAAAAAATGGAACGCCCTAGTAGTCATATTATGAGAACTTGAACTGTTTAAAAATAGATATGATTCTTTCAGAAAAACCTGTTTTTTGTCTAGCTCTCCTATGTTGGATTGAATAATCGAGATTTTAAAGTCTTTAAGCTGTCAGGATCCAGAAGGAAGTCTCATTTTTGACTCCTTAATATAATCATCTTTCCCAAGAAAACCCTTCCAGGCTCACCACGGAAGCCAAGACGCTGGTGATGATCAACCTGGACGTCTCCTCGTTGCCGACCTTCGACGTGGCTCCAGATGCGCCACCCGTTCCAGCTCCCGAGCTCTCCTTGTGGGATGACGTCACCGTCTTCGCCAACAACGTTGTCGAAGCCTTGAACTCGATTCGATTCGTCCTGTCGCCTATTTTGGTTCGTCGGACTGCAAGGACTGGGGCGGTTTTTCCATTTTTTAAGAGTACGGTATGTAAGAGTCCGCAATCTAAGTTACGTGTGTTTGCAGATTTTTTTCATGCTCTGCAGTGCTTTTATGTTACCTTAGAGGCTCTGGGAAAGTGACCACTTAAGAGGTTTCTCAAGGACCACTTGGAGAGGACACTGAAGTGGCCACTAAAACCAATTCTATCGTCCTAGTGGCCACTTTAGTAGTGTTTGAGATCTCATAGTTCCACTCAGACTTCCAAAGAGCGCACTAAATTCTGGCCACTGAAATGGTCATTAATTGGACTACTATAGTGGCTACTCAAACGTCGGAACCCTAAAGTGACCACTAATAACTTTCACCGTTTTTCATTGGAAAGTGATCAGTTAAAAAAGAAAAAAAGAGATTGGGAAATTACGATCAACTCAGAGAGTGCAAACACACGAAAACACTTTGCATACCGTACTCCTAGAAATAAAAAAACATCGCTCTTACCCTAGCATCCACTCCAAAAATCACTCATTTCAGTGATTTTTCAGCTCGAAACGATCGTGGCGACGTTGAGAGACTCGCTTCGGACGATTCTGAGTTGGCTCGCGACGTCGCATCCGACATCGCCCAACTTCCAAAGGGCCATCCGGATCGTCTGCATCTGTCTGATGCCGTTTTTGGAAAAATGCATCATTTATTTCTTCCCCCAGACTTGTATTTCCAAATATTTTGGTTCCAGCATCACTCCACAACAATATGTGAGAATAATTCGAAGATGATCCCAAGAAAATTGGATTTTTCAGAATCATTTCGTGGAGATTGATCCTAAATCTATCGCCGCTTCTAGTGATTCCAGTGAGAAGATTGAGGTAAACGAAAAAATGAGGCAAAAAACTGAATTTTTTCAGGAAGTCCTCTTGCCGATGCTGCAGAAGAAAAAGCTGGCCGATATCGATCTGGACGCGGTTTTGAGGAAGAAGGGGCCAGAAGCTGAGAAAAGTCGTCAGAATGAACTTGGAGACGTGCAGGCTTCAGAAGCAGTTTTGGAGCAAGGAGGCCAGAATCATGAAGAGCAGAAGCTCGAAGAGAAGGACCCAGAAGACGTCAAGGCTTCAGAAGTAGCTTTGGAGGAAGAGAAGACGTCGGAACGCCAGAAGCAGGCTCATAAAGAGAAGGAACCAGAAGACGTTCTGGAACAAGAGAAGACGTCAGAAAAAGCTCCAGAAGAGATTCCGACTAAAAAGAAGACGTCAGAAGGCCAGAAACTCCCTGAGATCCCTCTGGAACAGCTGGACCAATTTCAAGGACACCCTGAAGTCCCGAAGAACCTGACGACGACTTCTCAGAATCACCCTGGACCCTCTTCCCAAGCCGAACTCGTTGACATCCCCCTCAACCATTCCGAAGTCGAAGTTCAACGCCAACAAGAAGAACCCGAAGATTCCGGCTGGGACGACGCCGCTCCAGAAGGCGAATGGGGCTGGGAGGCGCCTTCGAAAAAGTCCGGAAAAGATGATTAGACTTCTTGTAAATCAATAAAAAAAGATGGGTTAAAATGGATCTATTGTGTGATATTATTGCTTGTGTTAATAAAACTGTTTCCCTGGGAAAATCTGTACTGTTTGTCTTCGAAAAAAAGAGAAATCGAAAACGAGAACAAACAGTGAAGCGCTTTTTCTGGCTCGATTTGACTGACGCCGTTGACCTGTCAGTTTTTGGCGGCTTTTTGTATAGATACTCAATTTTTTTAATCTTTTAACATTATTTTTTTCTTCTTTTTTTATTTTGTGGATTTTTTTGACATTCCTCACATTGAAATAGTCTGATTTGCACCGTTTCAAGATATTTTATAAAAAAATTAAACATTCAAATAATCAATCTTGATAAGTTTCCGAGCTTCTCGTTTCTATGTGAATTCATTAAAAAAATTTTTTTTATTTTTTTATTTTTGTTCCATTTCTTGTGCGTTATAAACATCAAGGTGACTCAATTTCCATCTTTTTGAATAATTTTTTTGATGATTTTTTTCGTTATTTCAATAGAAAAAAATATTAACGGAGAATATATTCATACAGTTTTTTTCTAAAGAAAAAAATTGAAAGACCCCTATAGGGGTCACTTAAGCTTTGGGAACTTAGGTGTCCCCGCTTCAGTCCCTATAGAGACCACTTAAATTTTGTCCCTGAAGATTCTCCTTTTAAGAGTTTTTTCCTAACCTCTGTAGCGGCTGTTTTACCCCTATAGGGATCACTTTTTCGTTCCCAAAAAGGGCTGCCTTCAGAGGACACTAAAGTGGCCACAAAGCTCACCTCTATAGTGGCCACTATTTTCCGTTTTAGTGGCCACTTCAGTAGTTTTTCATCCAGTATTCCTTCCATTAACTCTGATAATTTTGAAACAAACAGATTGGACCATTTATGTTGATCTATTGACCCCTAAAGTGGCCACTAAAATTTTTTGTGGTCTAGTAGCAGCACTTAGACCTCTATAGTGGCCACCAATTTTTAACAGCCCTTTAAGTGGCCACTAATTTGACTCCTATAGAGGCCACTAAAACGTCAAATTCCTATAGTGGTCACTAAATATTTTCCCAGTTATTGTTATCATTTTTTGAGCTTCACTACTTCAAAATCTTCTCAATAAGTTTGGAAAAAGGTCCCGGCCAGAAAGACGAATCTAGCTTCTGAGCCAGCCGTTTGTTCGACTTGACCCCTGCAAAAAAAAAAACGGCCAAAAAGGGGGCGTCGGTCACGATTTTCGGCCAGTCAGAGACCCTTTTTTTCCACGCGAAACGGCTCAACGTCCGATATTTGCAAACGGTTTCTGTCGAGCCTTTTTCGGCCTCCCAAGAAGCCATTCTTGGCCTCTGCCGAAAATTCTTCACATGTTTCTGGGTCTTTTTCGAAGCTTTTTATGTTTTTTTTGTTTTCAGATAATTTTCTTCCAATCACTATATCAATGTTTTCGAAGTACTTCCTTAATAATTATTTTTCTTGAAACAGAATAATCATTTTTTCTCACCTCTTCATCTCCCAAAACTTTGAGCTCTATCCAAGCATAGACACACACGTCAGGCTCCACAACCGTACCCAGTTTCGCCAAATCTTAAATTCATCATAAATATTTGAAAATTCGTCAAATTTCGACCAAAAGTCGTAGTGAACAATTCGGTCCAAAATGTCGCTGTGAAAGGGTTTCTGACGCCCGGAAGTCGGATCTGGAATTTCAACCTTGTTGTTTAGCTTTATCGAGCGTCGCTGTATATTTTCAAGCTACAATTTGTTTTTTTCCTTCCTGGGGATTTTAAAGGCGCAGAAAGTTTTGCAAGGCCTGAAAAAACCTCGAAAAAAAAACCATTTTAAATTTTAATCTCTATGTCTTTAAACAATCAAACAAAAAAATCGGATTTTATAAAAATTTTTATCACAAAAATTTATACGCGAATAAAAAAATCCATTCTTCTTCTTCTTCACTTGAAATTGACCGTCATCCAATTTGCACTTCATTTTCAATATTTTTTTCCGAATATCAGAACGTTAGAAATCTATGAGCAGCATTCACGCATAAAAAAAGCATTTGAAAATAAAATGGTATTTTCTTATAATTTTATAATTTTCATCTGAAAAGTTTCTCTGATCTAATTTAGGATTGAGATAAATCTGAAAAGGATTAAATGTTGAGATTTTTCAGACTTCCTCAAGCTTTTTCCTGACTTTCAGAACCTTCCAGAGATATTTTCAGAGCATTTCCCGAGTTCTACTGTGTTTCTTTAGATCAAGTTCTTTATCTAGCAAATGTTAAAAATTTTCAAGCCTAAAAGATTTTTCCAAGCGTTCTGTATATCCTCTGTTATCATATACGAACTCTTTGAAGGACCTAAAATTTTTTAAAATATGTTTTTATTAATTTTTCAAATCCATATTATTGATTGATATTCATTTTCAATGTACAAGTTCTAATAAAAAAATAAAAATTTTTTTCAAGAAAAAAATTAATGGAAATCCCTAGACAGGCACATAAAAGCGAGAAAAAGCCCGACTTTTCTCTCTAACATGAGCAATAATTAAATAGTTGAAAAAAAACAATGTTTGCCAAAGTGACCTCCCGATGTTTATTAAGTGCGAGCTGGTACCGTTGGTTTTTCTCTTTTTTCAACTTTTCTCTAATCCTCTCAATTTCCACACTCTCTCTCTTCATCTTCCTTCTCTCGCTTCTCTTTTTCCGAGAATTTTGCTCTTGAGAAGAACGGTCAACAAATGACTTCGAACGGCCTTTCTCTCTTTTCCGGGTACACGAAAAACACTTTTTTGACTTTTTCGCAATTATGAGCTAACATGAGCAATACATAACTTCCTGGGAAACTTTTTTGGAAGCTTGTAAAAGGCACACTTTGGGCCAAATACTTATGACAAAACTATCGGAATTTAACTTGATTCTTCAAAAAAAAAAAAGAAAAAGTTACCCGGCTTCTAGTAGAATCTACTAGGAAAACTTTTTACTGGCCATTATAGGGTTTTGACATTTTAGTGGCCACTTAAGTAGTCAAATTAGTGGCCACTTAAGGGGTTAAAATTAGTGGCCACTATAGAGGTCTAAGTGCTACCACTAGATCATTAAAAATTTGAGTGGCCACTTTAGGGGTCAATGGATCAACATAACTGGTCCAATTTGTTTGTTTCAGAATTGTCAGAGTTACTGGAAGGAATACTGGATGAAAAACGACTGAAGTGGCCACTAAAACGGAAAATAGTGGCCACTCTAGAGATGGGTTTAGTGGCACTTAAGTGTCCTCTCCAAATAATCCTTGGCGAGCCCCTATATTGGCCACTTCCCAGTAATGAGACGGCTGCCATGCGTGAAACCTCACGCTTTTGCAAATATTTGATATAGCTTATTTTTCCGGTTCTGATAGCCGATATCACGTTGATAACCGTGCCGTCGAGCATGGCCGAAATGTGGAAAAAAGTTGTCGAGAGCTCCGGGGAGCCGTCTGGTCGGTCCACTCTTCTTCTGCCTCGCGTTTAAAGTCCTGCCGAAGCTTCTTAGGCGTTCCGTTCTGTTTTCCGCAAAAGTGGCAGCATTTTTGAGCAATTTTTCCAAGTTCCGTGCCGTTTTCAAAGAGATTCCTGGAGTTTAAAAACGCCAGAGTGGTCCCTAGAGGGGACTTTAGGCTCTTATTAAGGTACCACTTTAGGGACCACTTTACCTAGCCCTATAGGGGGTATTTAAGCTTGCAAAAGCGGCAGCATTTTTGAGCAATTTTTCCAAGTTCCGTGCCGTTTTCAAAGAGATTCCTGGAGTTTAAAAACGCCAGAGTGGTCCCTAGAGGGGACTTTAGGCTCTTATTAAGGTACCACTTTAGGGACCACTTTACCTAGCCCTATAGGAGGTATTTGAGCTTGCAAAAGGGGCAGCATTTTTGGACAAATTTTTCAAGTTCTGTGCCGTTTTAAAAATTATTCCTGGAGTTTAAAAACGCCAAAGTAGTCCCTAGAGGGGTTCAGTTAAAGGTTCCCCTTTAGGGACCACTTTAAAGAACCATCTAGAAGCATTAAAGCTTGCAAAAGAGCTCCCATACGTCTTCTGATTTTTCGAATCATATCAAAAAGTTGAAACACCCCTATAGAGACCACAAGCTTCAGCTGAGCCTGAACTCCTATAGGGACCACTTAAAATTTACCCCTCTAGGGGCCACTTTTTTTCCTCCCACTAGGACATTTTTTTTCGTTGATTCTGTGAGAAAAAAATCAATTTTTTTGTGAAAAATTTCTTCATTTTTTCAATAAATTGATTTTTTTTTGAATATTCCTGTGTTTTTTTCTCTCCCTTTGATGCTTCGTTTTTAAATTTTCAATAAAAAAATCTGTATGTTTTCATATTTTTTTAAACGAAAAACCACTACATGTTTGATAAAAAAACTGTAATTTTACCAGGAAAAATTTTTGACTAAAACCTTTAAATCAAGAATTTCTGTTATTTTTTTGGTCTGGAACTAGTTTATTTTGAATTTTTCATGCTTAAAAAAACAAAATTTTTCGTCAAAATATGAAAAATCGACGATTTCTGTACACTTTTCAGTCTCCTGGAGCAAAAAAGCTACAGAAAAAAAACCCTGTATTTTTTTCCCAAGCCAGGAACAGATAGAATTAGCAACACTCCACTTAACATGAGCAACACCCTAGAAAGCCGTGCCCAAACAGACAAACAAACAAGGAAAAGCCATTGTGGCGGTCGGCACACCTTTTTCCCCTCAAGGGACTACTCCCCCCGATCCGAACAATCCTTTCCCAGCGATCCTACTTTTTTTCGTTTCTCTTGTCCCTCTCTCTTTTATTTTCCTGACGTGAAGTGATTGTTCAGCGTCGTCGCTCCGTTTTTCTTTGTCCCTTCGTTTTTTTTTTTGGACTTTGTCAATTTTGGGAGCAGTTTCCTTGTACGGATGTTGCTACAGACAAAGACGATTCTCTTGGTATTGCTCATATTAGAGGTTTTTTCTGAAAGATTGCAAAAAAAATTAAAAGTTTTGCTCATGTTAAAGAGTTATTGCTAAATTTAGAATTATTCAAAAAAACTTTTGAAAAAAAAATTTTTCTTTGCTTAAATCCAAAGGCGATTTTTTGATTTCCTCTGACATCGGACGCGATTTTCTCGTATTGCTCATGTTAGAGAGTTACTGCTAATTTTAGAATAATTTAAAGAGATTTTTTTGAAAAAAATTTTTTTCTTTGCTCAACTCCAAAGGCAATTTTTTTAATTCCTCGGACATCGGACGAGATTTTCTCGTATTGCTCATGTTATAGACTTCTTGTTAGTTTTAGAAAATATTTATGCAATATTTTTTTTGCTCCAATCCAAGGACGATTTTTTTGGAGCTCCGTTGATATTATACGTGATTTATTTTTTTATTGCTCATGTCAGAGGTATTTTCCCTTGAAATAAATTGAGAAAATTCCCACGCAATGTTTTGCATTGCTCATGTTAGCGATATATTCCAAGTTTTTTTTTTTTTCAATTTTTTTAAGGTTTCGCATCTTGGGATCAGAAAATTTGAATTTTTTTCAGGTTTTTTTAATGAAATGTTTGACAGGAGGAGATTTTTTTCCCGCATTAACTTTCATTTTTTTGAAAAATTATTTTACTTAAATCAAAAACTTTACTCAGCTTTCTTGTTTCTGACACGATTTATAATTCGAAAGCATTTTTTTAATAAATTTCAATGATTACCTTATTGGGGATCTCAAGAATATATGACCTTTGCTCAAAGTCAAATTTATTTTTTTATTTCAATTTTTTTAGCGACCATTTCAGTTGAAAAAGTTTCTCATGAGAAGATAAAGAAGACTTTTTTTCTCTTTATGAGAAAAATTTTTTTCGAATTTTAAACTCTTGGTCACAATCTTTAATGGCAATTGGACCTTTTTACTTCCTTCTATGGGAGCGAAAAAGAAAATTGGGATGAAATATTATTTTACAGTCAATTTTTTTCTTGTTTTTTTAATGGATAGACGATTTTCGAGAATTTATAAAGGTTACACGTTTTTGAATTTTTTTCCAATTTTTTTATAAATTTTTTTGCGTAAATGCGAAATTTGAGCCATTCTAAGTGCGACCAAAAAACGTTTTTTCGACCTTGATTTTCTGGGGAGCCTTTCTTATATGCAAAACTTGGCTATGATTTTGAATAGAGGAGATTTCAATCCAAAGCTTGACGTTTTTTCAAAGTGCAACCGACCAAAAACGACTTGCGCTTAGTGAGGCCAAATGGTTTCAATTTAGATGGAAAATTTTGAATTTTAACAAAGTTCATCCAAAAATGAATTTTTTCTTTTGACACCGATATTTTCTCCTTGTAAACCCCGAAAATTCGCGTTTTTTGACGTGCAACCGACGCAAAACGACTCACGCTCTGTGAGATCCAAAACCTTGGAACTTGTTGCTAAATGTGCCATTGAGAGCCACAAGCGTTTAATTTGAAGGAAGGGGATTAAATTTTGGCTTTTTTTCCAAAAAAATTTACCAAAAAAATAATTTTTCTGATTTTCCAAACGCAACTTGGCTGTGTAAACTCCATCTTTGGCGATTTTCCCTTGTTTTTTTTTTGTTTCACTGATTTTTGTCGAAAAATGGAAAATTCTGAGCTTTGATGTTTTAGTGGAAAATTTTATGGATCACACCAAACATACAATTTTTGATTTGATGGATTTTGGTTTGTTTTTAGTGAACTGTCGTAAATTTTGCGATCGTTTAATTGTGCTGGTCAGAGATTATTAGAGGAGGGTTTTGGAATTATTTTGTGGAAAAAAAATTTGGAAGCGATTGCGGCTTTTGAAATGGCTTGAAGCTTGATTTTACGCTCATTGATGCCTAATTGCGTAAGTCGTTTTGGGTCGGGTGGAAATCAAAAATCCACGGGACGCCTTTTCTACTCTTACTTCATTAGGTCATATCGTTAAGGATGTCAAAAACAAAGAAAAAATGGCCATTTTTCTAGAAAAGTCCTGTTTTGAAGTGCTTTTAGGTGTTCTTGTCCTTCTTCATGTCAAATTTGTATTTTATCTCAAAAAAAGTTGAGAAAAAAAATAAATAAAAACCTCGTTTGGAACCGCTCAAAGCGTTGTAGGGGATTAGGAGCTGTAATTAAGCTTTTTTTAATACTTACCGATGCCTTATGGCGTAAGTCGTTTTGGGTCGGTTGCAACTTCAAAATCACCGCTATGTGTTGGTTCACTCTCTATTCTGCTTCATTACGATGATTTTATTGCGAATTTTTGAAAATGGCGTCAGATATCTCTGTGCGTAAGTCGTTTAGGGTCGGTCGCAACTTCAAATCACCGCTTTCCAGAAAATTCCTATTTTAAAGTGCTCTTTTTCAGGTTTTCCTGTCCTTCTTCATGTCAAATTCGAATTTCGTTTTGGAAAAACCTTTCAAAACAAAGAAAATCAAAACATATCGTTTTTTTTCCAGAAGACGCGGGTGAGATGAGCATGTTGCTGTGCACGAACCTCTGCTTCAAAAGGCTCGACCAGTTTTCCGACAAGGTCACTTCCGTCGAAATCAACAATAATGAGTCAGTTTCCTTGATATTATGAGAAAAATAACTACGAATCTTGAAAAAAATTCGGGCTTCAAAAAAATTTTTCTTTAAAGGACGTGGAAATGGAAAAAGGAAATTTTTTTCACGAAAAAAATGATTTTTTTAAAAATTTTTTTGAACCCTCTGACGTCATCATCGTGAAGATTTATCGTTTAACGGACTAAAAAAATTGAAAAATTCAATCGATTTGATCCCAAAAATATCACTAAAAATTTGAGCATTTCGAACATTTTTTTGGTCCAGATTTTAATTTTTAATCATAATTTTTAAATGAATTTACTGTTTCAAAGCTCCATATATTAATCCAATTTCACCAAATATTTGCTTGTAGTTTTTGATCAATAATTTTCGGATCAAATAAATGTTTTTTTAATTCTTTGTACCTGATTTGAAGTTTGTTCAATTGTGCTTGATCTGATTTTTGAGTTTTTATTGGGACAAAACCAGCTCGATTAGATAAACAAATAATACTGTTTCAATGATGGAATAATAAGAAATTTTAGAGTAAACGGGGCTCAACAGTTAGTTCCCGTTGGTAGATATTGCGCTCTATGGAGAAACTTTTCTTAATTTATAGGAATTTTTCGAAAAAGAACTCATATGGCTTATTGGAAACAGAATGAAAATTCAAATTGACACTGAGGCTCAAAATGAACAGATATATAGCTCTATTGAGAATTTGAAACTTAAATGCTGACTTTAAGCTTTGAAACCTACACATTAGGCCAAAAATCCGGCCGATTATCTATAGAGCGCACAATCTCGCTTGAATTCCTTTTTTCACGGCTATTTTTTCAAGGATATTCTGACAAATTTTTTTAATTTTATTCTTTTTTCAACTTCCTGTCTGGACTCTCACCATTCAAGCTTGCCAAAAAAGGCATTTGTTGTCCTTTATTCCAAAAAAGGACCGGACAGTCATTTTTGGCTATTTTTGGCGCCGTTCGCGCCTATGTATGCATATGTCGCGCACTTTGAAAGACGAGAAGCTGGCCGACTTTTTGGTGGAAAAGGGGAAAAAAAAAGCTTTTTTGGCTTTTTAGATTCACAGGGGTCGTTTTAAAACTGGCCCGTAACTTGGGAATTTTAAAATTAGCACGAAAACGTGATGAGAATGACCTTAACAGTCATCATTTTTTCGATTTTTTGAAGCTTTTTGATGTTTAGAGAGACTTGAAATATTCATAAACCTGTTCTATTTCCAAAACAACTGTACAATGGCTCGAAAATGTTTATTTGGTCACCTGTTGGTGGCTCAAAAACGGCGGTGGCTAATTTATACGGACGAGATTACAAATGACGACGACGTCACGAATTTGTTTATTCCAGCTGGATCGCGAAAAATCGAACAATGGGCTTTGTGATATTGTTATATAGTAGCAAGGGAGAAATTGTACGTATTGTTCAGGAAATTGAAGGAATAGGAATGGAAACAGGGTTTCCTGGGATTAAACTCGCATGGGACTTAGAAAAATCAGAGAAATTGAGAAGAATGAATTGAATAAAACTACAACAGATTTTGAAAATTGGTAAGAGGAAAATTAAATTTTTAAGCTTCCCAAACTCAAAAAACTTCATTTTTTTCAATATTTACCAAAGTTTTACCCATCTTTGACCTTGGCTAGCTTCCTATACTCTCTTGGCTGTCTCTTGTGTCAACGAAAGAGGAACAAAATACGGAGTGGACTTTGTATTTTTCGAACACCCGCTCGTGAGAGAAAAGTTGGCGCTGGCGCGCGTTTGCTGTTCTGTACACGCGGCCAGGCTCCGATCAATTTTTTCACCCTGTTTTCAAAACTTTTTTCCTTTTGTTTTACCGGTTTTCATTGTTTTCTGACTTTTTCATTGTGTTGATAAAAAGGACGAATGATAATTCTAGCTATTTTTGGAATTTTCGTAGTTTTATGATATATATGCTCTTCTAAATTAAAGTTTTTAAAGTGAAGAAAATTTGAATACGGGAAAATTTTTTAACTCGTCAAAACTAGTTTCCTTGCCTATTTTATCATTCTTGACGTTCTCATTAAGAGGAATTCTTTTAAAAAGCTCATCACCATCCTTTCTTTTGTCAATTTTGTAAACTTTTCGTTTGATTCCTCGTTATTCAGTCTTATTTTAATTTTTAAAGGGTTTGCGTGGCGTAGAAATCGACACGATTCTCACAATTTTGCCCAGAATTCCCTCAAATTGAATCAATGAGTAGATGGTCGACTGGATCAACACCGGGGAGGTTTTGAATATATCGAAATCTTCGAGATAGAAGCGGATGTTGCAGTATTTTTGTCGCAATATTCTTTTTTTTTCGTTTTCAATTTTTGTTATGATTACTGCAAAATACGTTTCTATTCATTTTCTAAGAGTGTTTAACGACTTTTTTGAGTTTTTGAAGGCACAAGGTTTGAAAAAAAAATTTTTTTTAAATGATCCTTAGAGAACATTAGAAACTTGTTTCTGGAAGTCTTGATAAGATATTAAAAGGGTTGTAAAAGTTTTTACGGAATGAAAACCGATTTTTCCTTTTTTGACAATGAGTAAAAGATTTTTTTCTAATGAGAATCGGTTACACCAGACCCTGCGCCTTCAAAATTTTGAGAAGCTTTTGTAAATGGACTGTATTTTTTGACGCGGCGATTGGAATTACAGCGTAAAACCAGTTTACGGGGCGAGGTACCCACCTTTGCACACGACAATCAGTGGAAGTCCCACCAAAGAGGCAAATCGACATGACAAATTCCACGACTACGAGGAAAGGTGCAAGGATTTTCCGCTTCTGGACTGATGGAATTGATTGGAAACTTGTTTATTGGTAGTTCGAAGAATCAAGAAAAGGACATTTCTTCCGAAATTTTGTAGTTTTTGAGAACTCAAATTTCTGGTCTTCTATGGTTATATTTTTTGTTGGAAGGTTTTAGCATGAATTTTCTGAAATTTAATAAGAAAAATAGGGAGCTCTCTAAAAAATAAGAAAGAAAAATTTTTTTGAAGCTCCGTTTTTTTCTTGTTTCAATTAGATTTTTTTTTTTTGAGTTTTTGAACTTCTATTTCATTTTTTCTATCGAAATTAGAGCTTTTCATTCACAAATGCCAGAATTTTTTTGTTGATGATTTATTTTTAAATTTCAATATTTTGAACTTTCCTTCCATCCCAGTAGCTTCTCTTATATTCTCTTCAATCTCCAATTTCACCTTTTTGTTTTTTTATTTTGGAATTTTTTTCCTGACCTTGTTCATGAAATCGATTGAAAAAAATATCAAAACTGATTTATTTTCTAAAGAAGATATTTTTGCGAGATGGGATATGTACAAAAAAAGTTGCAAAAATGGATGCGATTATTGGTTATTAAAGTGGTGTTTGGTGCGTGTTTTTTTTCCAGGTCTTTGTTGATTTTTTAAATTTTCAAAAGAGGGTCATTGTGATTGGAAAGGCAGTGGATGGTGTAGTATTGAAATTGGAATAATCCGTGTTTTTTTCTAAAAAAATATGAGGGTTTGATGGTTCTTTGGAAGGAATTTTGAGGGGTGGAAAAATATTTTACAAACTTTTTGGCTATGGAAAATTTTCCAACTTTTCTAATTTTGAAATTAAGAAAAAAATTGTCCAACTTTCCCATTTTCATAATAGAAAAAAGCTCGATTTTAATCGAAATTTGTAAAAATTGATATTTTTCCAGTGTTTCGGATGCCTGGGACACGAGAGTTCGGGTCGACGAATCTTTGGCTTCGGCTTCCGCAGCGAAAATTCTCGCCGCCCATGCGGCTGGGAAAAGTCGGGATGAGGTATAAATCGAATAATGGAGAGCTTCATTTGAGAAAAAGGCATTTTTACAGGGCCTTTTTAATTTTTTTCAAATAATTTTATCTTCGAAATTGACTTCAGCGATTTCTAAACAAGATATAATGGCTGAAAAATTTTGAGTTTTTTTGTGCCAGCCATTTTTTTCGAAAAAGCTGTTTCGAAAAAAATTGATTATTTATAGTTTTATTTCATAATTTTTTTAATTATGTTTCCCCACACTATTGGTAAAAATCCTTAGGAGGCTCCTCAAGGAGAGGACCCTAAAATGACCACTAAAATCGCTATTTTGCGTCATAGTGGCCACTATAGTAGTTTTAGTGATTTAGTAGTACCAATTTGGCTTTCAAAGAGACTAAAATATTTAGCCACTTAAGTGGGCACTAATTCGACTACTACAGTGGCCTCTGAAGCTTCAAAACCCTCAAGTGGCCATTAGAAGTTTTCCCAGCTACCCTTGTAACGCAAACCGGACAATTCTGAGCAACTCTAGGGATCACTTAAGAGTTCTGACGCTGTTCAAAAGATCTTTAGAATTTTTCAGGAGCGCCCGGTTTGCGTTACCGAGTAAATAAAAGCTTCAAAATGAAAAAAAGTAATTTTTTGAAATGTGAATGAATTTCCTGATAATTTTTAGGCTACAAAATTATCTTGTAAGTAGATTTTTTTCCATATATTTCAAATATTTGCAGGAAATAATGCCTCCAGTCAACACGGCGCCGACCAAAAACAGTAGAGTTCAGGCTCTTCAACGACTGGCCATTCAAAAAGGTGCCTTTTGAAGGAGTTTCTGGGATTTAACCGGGCTCGGGCCTTAGCAGGGCCTCAAGAATAAATGACGGTTCAAAAAGCGCAAATTTCGCTTCAGATCAGATATCAAACTTTTTTTTTCGATAAAAATCACGTTTTTGGTCCTCTTTTTACAGAAAACTCAGTAGAAACTAAGTTTCCAAAAAAAAAAAATGCTTTTTTTTAAAAAGGTCTAAAGCCCGGGCTGGCCCCAGACCTCCCAGTCTGACTTAATGGCGGTTCTCCAATATTTTATGTGATTTCAGAACCTCTGCCATCGACCACCGCCAGCCTGGCCCAAACGGCCAACCCGATTTACCCGAAATTGCCCGAAATTTCGGACCAATCGAGGCCGGCCCCCGTCGCCAGTGCTCCTCCTCATGGTGGGAATAATCTTTTATTTTTTTAAAAATTTCTAGGATCCTCCAAAAATTCAGTCATCTTTTTTTCACTTTTTTTAACGGTTATTTTTGAACTGTGAAAAAAATCGATTTGATAGAAAAAAATAATGATTTTTTTGATAGAAGATATCCATCTAAAACACATCTGATTGAAAAATTTGCTTTCGAATATCTACAAATTTTCACAAAAAAATGATCGTTTTCTATTAGTTTACGGCTAATAATGTGTAAGAATATTTCTCCTGACGAATAAAAATTTTTGTCTTCTTGGCGTTTTTTTCTCCGTAAAGTTTTGTGTGCCGTGTGCATGCACCGCGACGCTTTTGCGCAGAAAATTTCGTTTATGTGAAAAATTTCGATTCGTCTTAAGACTTCTGGCAATACGGTAGCCTGCGCCTTTAATATGCCCTGTTATTGCTCTGCCGTCCTCATGACGTCACGTGGGAACGGTGGATATTTTGGCTCCGCCCACCGTGTTTTTGGTTTCCGCTAACAAAAACGCCGTGTCTTAAGAACCTAGAACATTTTTCATCTGATACAAATAAATTATAATGTTTCCAGGCGGAGACCGCGACCAAACACGCTTCGCCCGACTCCGACGGCTCTTTTCGACGGGAAAGAACTCCGGAAGATCCTCGCCTCCGATGGACATCGACCTCGACAAACTGAGGGAAGACTGCTGGATGGGAATTCCTCACAAGCTGAGGCCGCAGGCTTGGAGGCTTCTGTCGGTTCGTTTCCTGTGAAATTGGCGAATTTCATTGTGGTTCATTCGAAAAGGCTTCCAAAACTATAGAACTTTCTGATTTTTAGTTTTGTAAAATTTTGGTTTGAATCGAAGCTTCATTAAAAAAAGCTAACGATAGTTGACTTCCTGGTTTTTATTTTCGTCTTGAGATACGACAGAATTTTTACTTTTCATAACCTTTTGAGATATCTCGTTTGAAAAAAAGGATGAAATCCCAAAAATTGGTAGAAAAATTGAACCTTTTCATAGAAAAAAATTTTTCAAGTTTTTTTCTATGAAAAAAATAGCAATTTTCTGGGACTAGAAAAAATAACGTTTTTCGTTTTCAAAATGAAGATTTCACTGGGAAAGAGCTCACTTTAGGGAATTTTTGAATCAGGAATAACTAGGAACATTTAAAAAAAAAACTTCGGAAGGTACTCCGGAAATTGAAAAATCGTTTTTTGGCCTTTAATGCTCATTTTTCACTTTCAGGAGAAGAAAAAAACAAGAAATTTCTTCAGGGCTATCTTCCAACGAACGCAGAAAGAAGAGAAGTCACGCTCCAATGCAAACGAGACGAGTACTGGCACTACGTCGAACAGTACTTCCATTCTCGATTCGACGACCAGAACTCGGACACTTTTCGACAGGTTTCTGCTCATTTTCCTTATTTTTAAAATATATTTTTCATAATTCATCCTATTTTTAATCAAAAATGTCTATTATTTTCCATTTTCTATTTGATTTTTTCTATCCTTTTTCATTTTTTGATCAATAATTCCCATTATTTTCCAACTTTAATCGATATTTTCTATGATTTTCCACTTTTCATTTGACATTTTCAATAGTTTTCTGCTTTATAATCTATATTTTCTAACATTTTCTATTTTTTTAAATATGTACTTTCCATCATTTTTCACTGTTAAAATAAAATTTTCTATCCTTTTCCATTTTTAAATCAGTATTATCTATAATTTTCGATTTTCTAATCGATATTTTTCATGATTTTTCTCTTTTTAATCAATTTTTTCATTATTTTCGCATTTTTGATTAATTTTTTTTTCATAATTTACCATTTTTTTTAATCGATCTTTTTCTATAATTTTTTTCACTTTTAATGAACTTCTTCCTTCATTTTCCTGTTTTCATTAACATTTTTGATCACTTTTCCCGTTTCAATCAATAATTTCCATCGTTTTCCAAAATCCCAACGAAATTTTGGATCTTTCATCACTTTAAATCAATATTTTCCACAATTTTACATTATTTATTCAATATTTTCTGCCATTTTTCCCATTTTTATTCGATATTTTCCATCATTTTCCAGTATTTTATCCAATTTCTATCATCATTTAATCGATATTTTTCTTCAGATCCACATCGACATCCCAAGAATGTGTCCCCTGATCCCCCTGTTCCAGCAGAAAATGGTCCAGGAGGTTTTGGAAAATGATATCTTTCAGAAGAAAAAAAATGTTTTCTACCTCAGATGTTCGAAAGGGTTCTGTACATTTGGGCGATCCGCCATCCGGCTTCCGGATACGTTCAGGGCATAAACGACCTCGTGACGCCGTTTTTCGTCGTTTTTCTCTCGGAATTCATTCCCCAGGATGTTGAGGTGCTTGGAAAATGAAGAAAAATGCTTCTGGGAAGGGAAAATTTATAGAAAATATTGATTTTTTAAGGCAAAATTTGAAAAAATCAACGTTCAGTGACCAATATTTCGAAATTTTCATCCTATTTCTGTAGTTGGAAAACATGAAAAATTGAACTGGAAAGTGAAAAAATATTCGAAAAAGTCGAATTTTCATGTTGGAACCGAGAAAAATGAAGAAAAACTGCGTAAAAAGCAATTTTTTCGAATCGACTTAGGAACTCCAAAGTGGTCCCTATAGTGGTGTCCTTAGAGGCCCTTGGAGGGTCCACTTTAGGGACCACTTTACCAACCCCTATAGGGACTACTAAAGCTTGCAAAAGTGGCCCCTATAGTGGACACGTTGATCGATAATTGTTATGAACTCCTAGCGAAGAAGCATTTCCATGGGGAAAACTGAATAAATAAGAGTTTTTGAATGAAATTTAGAGACCCCTATAGGGTCCACTTGAGCTTTAGGGGCTAAGGGGCCAGATTCTAAACCCCTATAGGGACCACTTTTTTTGATTTTATTTTTTTAACTAATTTTTTTAGTGCGTGAGGTCACATTTAATGTTTTATTTGTTTATTTAAAATTTTTTTGCTCAATTACGATGCATTTCTCTAGATTTTTCTCACTAGTTGAAAGTGTCAAGTGTAGAATCAAACTTTAGTAGCATTTTTGTATAATTTTTTTCTCAGGTGGGATCATTTGACGTGTCCCAACTCCCCTTGGAACAGTGCCAATTGGTCGAGGCTGACTCGTTTTGGTGCGTCTCGGCGCTTCTCGATTCGATTCAGGTTGGTATCCCTCAAAAGCAATTTTATATTGCTCTAGGGCTACGAAAAGATGGGATTTTTCTTTTCCGAGGGGTACTGTATGTGAAAGTCTGCAACTGGTGTGTATACGTCGCGTGTTTGCACATTTTGAGTGCTCAAATCTGTTTTTTTTTTGTAAACTGATAGTTTTTCATTGCGTTTTTTCTGTAATTGATAGTTTTTTTTAATTTTAGAAGAACTCAGACTGAAAGTTGATGTAATTTGATGCAAAATTTGCAAACACGCCAATTGCGGACTTTCACATACAGTACCCCTCGGAAAATGGAATTACATCAACTATTAATTCTTACTTCTTTCAAAATAATAAAAAAATGGAATAAAAAGAGGATATTTGACTCACAAAATGTGCAAACACGCGACGTGTACACGCCAAATGCGGACTTTCACATACAGTACCCCTCGGAAAAGAAAAAATAGCAGTAGCACTATTTTTCTTCTGATTTTTTTAAAATGTCTTGTTTAGGACAATTACACGTTTGCCCAGCCTGGCATCCAACGAAAGGTCCTGCAATTGAGGCATTTGATGAGCCGTGTTGATCGTGAGTTTCATGGTTGAAAAATCGGAAAAAATGAAAAAAAAAACAAAAAACTTCCTTTTTTTCATGTACTTGCTGAAGGAAGCCTTGAAAATTTCATAAAAATACCTTTTTAAAGAAATTTTAAGGATTTTTTTTGAAGTTCTCCCTAATTTACTGACTGTAGAAATGTATTACTATACAATTTTGTGAAGAGAAAATTTCCAAAAATGAGATTTTTCTCCATTTTACACAGTTTTTTGAGCTTCAAGCTTGCGATTTCAGTTGAAAAATTACGATTTTGTGCTAATTTTTCAATTTATATGTTTAAAAGGTACTGAAACAGCTTTTTGTTTGTGTAAAATGTCACATTTTATCGAAATTTGGAGCTTTTTACTCATTTTAAAACAAAGTAATCACTTTTGAATTCAAAAAAATCATTGAGTTTATGTTTTTTTAAGCTAAGTGAGAATTCATATTCATCATAGGGGATCCAAAAAGTTCGAAAATTCGTTGCAGGACCCCTCCACAAGCACTTGGAGACGAACGGAGTCGAATATTTGCAATTTGCCTTCAGATGGATGAATAATCTTCTCATGAGAGAGATTCCATTGAGGGCCACCATCCGACTTTTGGGACACTTATTTGGTAATTCAGCTGTTTTTATTATTCTCTTAGGAAAAAAATTAGGTATTTTATGGTTGAAAAAAATGAAATTAATATAGTTTTTTTCTTTCATGTTTTCAGTTTTTTTGAGACGAAAAGAGACGAGCGAAATAGTGTGCAAAAATGAAGAGATTTATAGAAAAAAACGAGTTAATTTTTTTCAAAGGCTATGTATATTTTTTTTTCTAGGAACTCTGATAGAAACTTTGGCCGAAAAAGGAATTTTTAAAGAATTTTGAGATTTTTCAATGATTTATGTCATTTCAGACCTCCTATCATTACCCTTTTTTAAGGCTTTGCATTTTTTTAGGACCCTGGAAAGAATTTTTGAACGATTTTTTGAAGTTTTGAAGTTCTAAAGATCCCAAAACAACTCAAATAATCAAAAAAAGCCGGATTTAGATGATTTTTTTATATTTTTTTAAAAATTTTTATAAGATATCTGATCATTGAAGAGCCCAAGCTCAAGCTTTTTTTCGAAGCCTTCGGGGACTTTGACGAAAATCGAATTAGGCCTTCGAGTCGACAATTTTCGGACGTTCGGCGGCACCAATTATGGCTTCGGCTTTAGGATGAGAAAATTTTTTTGGGGGGCGGTTGAAAGGGAAAATATTTAGCTTTTAGTGTTTGAAATGAAGGAAAAGTCATAGGAAAAGGCCTTAATAGGATTTCTAATTTACCAGAACTTTTCTGAAAAAAATTGAATGGTTTTTCGTGACAAAGGAATCAAGGACTACATACCCTCCAAAAATGAGCTCGATCGGAGACTATGAGATTTTCGACTTTTGAGGATCCATAACTTTTTTCACAGATCCATGTGCCAGCTTTTGAGGCCGGATTTGGAATCAGCATGAAAAACTTTATCTAGAAAACATGTAATCTCAAATTTGTAGAGAAGTCGTTCGATTTAAGGGAGCTATAGCTGAAAATGCACACATTTTCCCACTTTTTCCCGTTGTTTTCCAAGAATGGATTGAGCTATGATTTTTTCTATCGGAAATTTGTTCAGAGTGAACCGGACGGTTTCTCCCAGTTCCACAACTACGTCTGTGCGGCCTTTCTGCGCACCTGGTCTCGACAGCTTCAGGCTGAGAAAGATTTTCAGGTAAAAGCCTTGATGTCCTTCTGAAACATACTATATAAGTAAAAGAGGGTTATCTACGGCGAAAAAGTTTCAGAGAAATTGAATATCTAGAGCCTTAGCCTCGTTGGAAAACGAAAAAATATGAATTTTTTTAATAAAAAGTCTCTGTAGTAAGGATTGCGTAGGATGAAAGAAACGTATAGCCAAAAACTTAAAAATCTGATCTTGTCATTGAAGTTCTGGAGATTCTTCTCATTCAAAATAATCTCTATATTTCAGAACTTCTTTTTTCCAAATAAGAGCTCAAAGTCCGGGATTTTTGTAGCTGAGAATTGACGAATTACAAAAAATTTCTAGTTCAGCGAATCTGGAAATTTAGGATTTACCCAATATTAGCATGGAACTTGGCGATTAAATCAATTTTCTAAATTTCGAAATGCTTTTGAAAATTTTCTACACTTTTGTTTCTAACAGTTTTTTGATTTTTTTCAATGTTTTTTTGATAAATCAATTCGAAGATGCTCAAAAGCTCCCTACTCGGACCTTGGTAACGGGACGGTTCTAGTGACCACTTTAGAAGCGTCTGAACTCTTAAGTGATCCCTAGAATTGCTCAGCAACGTCCGGAGCTCGTCCGATTTTCATAACCAAGGTCCGAGTGGCTGATTTTCACGTCTAGACTAGTTTGGTGGAGCGCAACTGATCAAAACCATTCGTTTCAGGGCATCATGATCCTCCTGCAAAATCTGCCGACGCAGTCCTGGGGCGATCGCGAAATCTGCGAACTGACCGCCGACGCCTTTTCTCTGCAGTCGGTCTTCGACGGAGCACGTCGTCATCTTTCCGCCCAGTCCTCTTCTCCTTGAAAACCTGAAGATGTTTCTTTTTGAACCAATTCGAGCTGAGAAAAGAAAAGAACATCTTCCCTTTTCTCTACTTTATACGAATCCTAGTCCCTCTCTCCTCATTGTGAATAGAATATCCTACAATACCCTTGTATCTTTCGCTTCTCCTCTTCGAATCCTCTCGGATCCAACCGAAGATCTTTGTAAATTGAATGAAATGAGTGAACCTCGCCCAAGATGCCTGTGAATTTCTGTGATTTTTGCTCAAAAATGCAATCTTCTATGTGTTTTTGACAGTTTTTTATGTACTTCTATTGTCTAGGTACCGATTTACTAGTTACTAGATTTCAGTGTGCGATCCCGGTTTTTTCTCTTTGACAAATAAGATTCTATTTATTCCATCTAACGCTTCCTGGGGGTGATATTTAGTCGGGGAATTTTCCACCTTTTTCTTCCTAAACAATTTATCGAACCAAAAAATGCACCTTTTTGTTTGTAACATATTAATGAGGATTCATTGTGTGCCTTGTAAATTGCGAAAATATTTACGAAATGAAGAAAGCAATAAACAATTCAACTCTTTCGTGTCCTTGCGCACTATTGAAATCGGACCGGTTTTTTGCCTCGTTTCAGGCACTCTGGGAGGCCGTTTTTCTGTTGGGGAATTTTCGGTACTCATAGTTTTTTTCCCTACTCAAAAAAAAAGAAAAAAATTTAGGTTTTCTCGTATAAAAAAATTATTATTTTTCATTACGGTAGTCAAATCTACGCAATGACTACGCACATATGGCACACCAAATACTTTTTTTTTGACGACAAAAAAATATTTTTCATTTTTTCAATTTTTTTTTGTTTTCATCTTCCCTATCAATAAATATCCTTTTCGTTATGATGCAAAAAAACCCTCCAATAATCTTTCTCAATAAGATGAAATGAAGATGGGTTTTTGAACGATACGAAAAATCGTTATCAGTTGTCATTCTTGCTCTTTCGTTTTTGAGCCTTTTCTTGTTTTTCTTTCTCAGTAGCGATGACTCAGAATGCCTAGCATCAAGTGTCGACCTTCCATCCCCTCTTTTTCAAGTGCATTCAAGTTTTTCTCCTGGTTCAATACAGTAAAAAAAGTATTTATGAATGTTTGAAAAACTTTTTATCATCAAAAAACGAAAAATTAAGGTTTTTTTCTTATGCTTTTTGTAAAGTTTATTCAACTAAAATTCAAAAAGAATTAAATTGCAACATTTAACCTTCCGAAATAAGTTTTTTTGGAAGTTACCTTCTTTTTTAAAACCGAAAGTACATTCTGTAAATATTGCTTTGTCATAATTCAAAAAGATACATTCAAACCAAGGCTAGCGGGCAAATATTTGCCATGTTCCGCAGAACATTTTCCGATCGTTTTTTCCAGGTTACTCAGAATTTTTTTTGCAAACTTATAAAAAATCTGTACTTTTTCTCATTTTTTTCTATTTATCTTTCGATGTTTGTCTTCTGAGGGTCGATAAGTGAGGCAATTGAGGCCTTGGCGTGACTTTATATTTGTTCTGAGAGTCGCATTTTCAAATATTTTTTATTTGAGGTCGAAAATAAAGGGTTTTCTGCGGGTTTGTACTGTGAAAAATCTTCAAGATATAAGCGATTTATAGAAAAAAGAAAAAGGACCATTTCTAATCAATTCTTCCTCTTGAATCCATTAAAATCCGACGGCACTCAATCCTCCCAAGCAGATGGAGGAAGCTAAGAGAAATCCTCGTTTTCTCACCCCTTTTCCTGTTGATTTTTGGTTCCTTGTGCTCGTTTTATGCAGAAAAACAGCATAAAGTGCGCGTTCGGGTGCACATTTTGTTTTCTTTATGCTTATTAGCATTTCTAGTCCTTTTTTTCTTTTGACGTTCTCACTTTTTGCCGTAACATTCATTATCATAAAAGTCTTAAAAAAATTTAGAAAGAAGTCTAGGTCCATTGGAGTTTGAATTAAAGATGGATTTATTATTATTACATTTTTAATTTTCGTTGAATTTCATTATATTTTTCTGAAAAGAAAAACCTTGATAGAAAGTTTAATTGGAGGAGAAAATTTCCAGTTTTTCTTTTTTTGATCAATATTTTTTTCATTTTTGAAGCTGAAAAAAATCGTGAGCTTGTGCGCTTCATTGAGAACTTAATTTTTTTTTCGTCGAACTTCAAAAACTTTTATTTTTTTTTCGAGGTCGAAAATTTTCCAGAAAAACTTATGAATTTTTGAGATATTTTTTTCCATAAATCCTAGCTGCATTTTTTCGCTTCCAAACAAATTTTTTGTATGATCCCTTTTTTTCCCATTTTTTTTCTTTTTTGCGGCTCTTCTTTCTGTTTTTTTTTTTCTAAAGCCGATGTAATCGCCTCTGCGGGACACCTTTTTTGTAGTCACACATCGACCTTCGTTTTTTCTCTGGGAATGTGATTTCTGAGGTTTTTGTGGTTTTCTGTAGGGTTTTGAGTCAATTTAAGGCCTAGGCAGTCTTGGAAAAATTTAAATTCGTGTTATTTAGGTCTAAAATTAAACTCGGGCATTCATTAAAAGTTTTTTAAAGGTTCGGACTTTTTTTGTGAAGTTAAGAAGTTCAAATTTGTGTTATTTAGGTCTAAAATGATGTATAGGCTTTCTTTGATAGTTTTTAAAGGTTCAGACTGTTTTTAAAATTTTTAAACTCGTTTCTTTCAGGTCTCAAATGATTTTTAGGCTTTGTTTGAGAGTTCTTGAAGGTGTAGAATTTTTTCAAGTTTAAATTTGTGTTGTTTAGGTCTAAAATGAAGCTTGGGATTTTTTTTTTGAAGTTAACTGTATTTTTAAAAATTTTTATGGATATTTCCAACTTTTTCCGTGAATATTTCATTTCAAAATAGACCCAAAAATGATCAAAGTTCTGATTTTGACCCACAGTAATTGAATGAGTCATTCTCCCCTAGACACAACTTTCCATTACGCTTGAGAGAATATTACAAATCGGTTGAATTAGGCCACTTTCGACAGTTTTGACGTTTTTTTTTTGATTTTTCGAAGTTTCGAACGTTTTGGGACGATAGGATTTGCATTTTTACGGAAAGATTTGAATTTTAAGATTGATTTTGAATCGTGTTATAAATAAAATTGTTTACGAACCGATTTTTCAGTTTGAAAAGGGTTGATGTAGAGATTCGTTTCGCATTTAAAAACATTTTTTTCCGAGTCATTGATTTTTTCAAAAGTTTATGTCAGTAAATTTGAAAAAGAAAAAAAGTTTCCAGAAATCGAGAAAAATTCTGAAAAAAATTGGAAACCGAGATTTTTGCAGAGAATATGTACCCTTTGGCTAAAAAAACACTATTTTTTTGAGGGATTTTGAAACTTTTTTCAAGTTAAGAAATGTCTAGTTTTATCAATTTGAAAAAAACTGAAAAAAAGTTTGAAAAATAATTGAAAGTATCAGAAATCGCTTATTAAATTGATAATCATTCTGTTTTTTTTTGTTTTTTTCGATTTCCTGTGGTTTCCAAGACGACTTTGTTTGTCTCTGCTTTTTTTTATTTTAATTTCAATTTTAAGTTCCTTTCTGATCGTTTATTATTAAGAACCTTATTTTTTCATCAACTTCATGTTCTGATTTTATTTTTTCACTACGATTAAAAATCAAGCTCTGCAGCTCGAATAACGTGTCTTTTTCAAGTTTTTTAATATTTTGAAGCGTGTTTTTTCTGATTTTTGGTTTTCATTGGCTCTGAATTCTTGTTTTGCATGATAAAGTCAAAAATCAAGATCAAACTTTCAAATTTTTGAGTTCCAATGACAATATCCTACTCGGGAAATTTCCTACGATTGCTTTTACGATGGAAAGGCTCGATCTGGAGGACGGCCTGGAAAGAACTCGTCGTTTATCTCGTCTTTTATTTCGCTGTCCGATATTTCTACCTCGCTGGTATTGACTTCATAGACGATGATGAGGATGATCGCAAGAAAAATGAGGTC
>CAJGYM010000161.1:0-114138 GCA_904845305.1 Caenorhabditis auriculariae | reverse complement strand
TGAGATTGAAGCTCAATGTCATCAGGAGACCTGAAAATGTGACGTCACGGTACAAAATTCTTCAGTTTGATCGATAAATTCAAAGTGAAGAGTCTATCTTGTTCAGATTTTTATTCTGATTCCAAATCTGTTCTTAGTTTCTATCGAAATTGAGATTGAAGCTCAATGTCATCAGGAGACCTGAAAATGTGACGTCACGGTACAAAATTCTTCAGTTTGATCGATAAATTCAAAGTGAAGAGTCTATCTTGTTCAGATTTTTATTCTGAATTCAAATCTGTCTTGAGTTTCTATCGAAATTGAGATTGAAGCTCAATGTCATCAGGAGACCTGAAAATGTGACGTCACGGTACAAAATTCTTCAGTTTGATCGATAAATTCAAAGTGAAGAGTCTATCTTGTTCAGATTTTTATTCTGAATTCAAATCTGTTCTTAGTTTCTATCGAAATTGAGATTGAAGCTCAATGTCATCAGGAGACCTGAAAATGTGACGTCACGGTACAAAATTCTTCAGTTTGATCGATAAATTCAAAGTGAAGAGTCTATCTTGTTCAGATTTTTATTCTGAATTCAAATCTGTTCTTAGTTTCTATCGAAATTGAGATTGAAGCTCAATGTCATCAGGAGACCTGAAAATGTGACGTCACGGTACAAAATTCTTCAGTTTGATCGATAAATTCAAAGTGAAGAGTCTATCTTGTTCAGATTTTTATTCTGAATTCAAATCTGTCTTGAGTTTCTATCGAAATTGAGATTGAAGCTCAATGTCATCAGGAGACCTGAAAATGTGACGTCACGGTACAAAATTCTTCAGTTTGATCGATAAATTCAAAGTGAAGAGTCTATCTTGTTCAGATTTTTATTCTGAATTCAAATCTGTCTTGAGTTTCTATCGAAATTGAGATTGAAGCTCAATGTCATCAGGAGACCTGAAAATGTGACGTCACGGTACAAAATTCTTCAGTTTGATCGATAAATTCAAAGTGAAGAGTCTATCTTGTTCAGATTTTTATTCTGAATTCAAATCTGTCTTGAGTTTCTATCGAAATTGAGATTGAAGCTCAATGTCATCAGGAGACCTGAAAATGTGACGTCACGGTACAAAATTCTTCAGTTTGATCGATAAATTCAAAGTGAAGAGTCTATCTTGTTCAGATTTTTATTCTGAATTCAAATCTGTTCTTAGTTTCTATCGAAATTGAGATTGAAGCTCAATGTCATCAGGAGACCTGAAAATGTGACGTCACGGTACAAAATTCTTCAGTTTGATCGATAAATTCAAAGTGAAGAGTCTATCTTGTTCAGATTTTTATTCTGATTTCAAATCTGTTCTTAGTTTCTATCGAAATTGAGATTGAAGCTCAATGTCATCAGGAGACCTGAAAATGTGACGTCACGGTACAAAATTCTTCAGTTTGATCGATAAATTCAAAGTGAAGAGTCTATCTTGTTCAGATTTTTTTTCAAAATCCAAATCTGTCTTGAGTTCCGATCGAAATTGAGATTGAAGCTCAATGTCATCAGGAGACCTGAAAATGTGACGTCACGGTACAAAATTCTTCAGTTTGATCGATAAATTCAAAGTGAAGAGTCTATCTTGTTCAGATTTTTTTATTCTGAATTCAAATCTGTTCTTGAGTTTCTATCGAAATTGAGATTGAAGCTCAATGTCATCAGGAGACCTGAAAAATGTGACGTCACGGTACAAAAATTCTTCAGTTTGATCGATAAATTCAAAGTGAAGAGTCTATCTTGTTCAGATTTTTTTATTCTGAATTTCAAATCTGTTCTTGAGTTTCTATCGAAATTGAGATTGAAGCTCAATGTCATCAGGAGACCTGAAAATGTGACGTCACGGTACAAAATTCTTCAGTTTGATCGATAAATTCAAAGTGAAGAGTCTATCTTGTTCAGATTTTTTTATTCTGAATTTCAAATCTGTCTTGAGTTTCTATCGAAATTGAGATTGAAGCTCAATGTCATCAGGAGACCTGAAAATGTGACGTCACGGTACAAAATTCTTCAGTTTGATCGATAAATTCAAAGTGAAGAGTCTATCTTGTTCAGATTTTTCTTCTGAATCCAAATCTGTTCTTAGTTTCTATCGAAATTGAGATTGAAGCTCAATGTCATCAGGAGACCTGAAAATGTGACGTCACGGTACAAAATTCTTCAGTTTGATCGATAAATTCCGAGTGAAAGGTCTATCTGATTCAGATTTTTATTCTGATTCCAAATCTGTTCTTAGTTTCTATCGAAATTGAGATTGAAGCTCAATGTCATCAGGAGACCTGAAAATGTGACGTCACGGTACAAAATTCTTCAGTTTGATCGATAAATTCAAAGTGAAGAGTCTATCTTGTTCAGATTTTTATTCTGATCCAAATCTGTTCTTAGTTTCTATCGAAATTGAGATTGAAGCTCAATGTCATCAGGAGACCTGAAAATGTGACGTCACGGTACAAAATTCTTCAGTTTGATCGATAAATTCAAAGTGAAGAGTCTATCTTGTTCAGATTTTTATTCTGAATTCAAATCTGTTCTTAGTTTCTATCGAAATTGAGATTGAAGCTCAATGTCATCAGGAGACCTGAAAATGTGACGTCACGGTACAAAATTCTTCAGTTTGATCGATAAATTCAAAGTGAAGAGTCTATCTTGTTCAGATTTTTATTCTGAATTCAAATCTGTTCTTAGTTTCTATCGAAATTGAGATTGAAGCTCAATGTCATCAGGAGACCTGAAAATGTGACGTCACGGTACAAAATTCTTCAGTTTGATCGATAAATTCAAAGTGAAGAGTCTATCTTGTTCAGATTTTTATTCTGAATTCAAATCTGTTCTTAGTTTCTATCGAAATTGAGATTGAAGCTCAATGTCATCAGGAGACCTGAAAATGTGACGTCACGGTACAAAATTCTTCAGTTTGATCGATAAATTCAAAGTGAAGAGTCTATCTTGTTCAGATTTTTATTCTGAATCCAAATCTGTTCTTAGTTTCTATCGAAATTGAGATTGAAGCTCAATGTCATCAGGAGACCTGAAAATGTGACGTCACGGTACAAAATTCTTCAGTTTGATCGATAAATTCAAAGTGAAGAGTCTATCTTGTTCAGATTTTTATTCTGATTCCAAATCTGTTCTTAGTTTCTATCGAAATTGAGATTGAAGCTCAATGTCATCAGGAGACCTGAAAATGTGACGTCACGGTACAAAATTCTTCAGTTTGATCGATAAATTCAAAGTGAAGAGTCTATCTTGTTCAGATTTTTATTCTGATTTCAAATCTGTTCTTAGTTTCTATCGAAATTGAGATTGAAGCTCAATGTCATCAGGAGACCTGAAAATGTGACGTCACGGTACAAAATTCTTCAGTTTGATCGATAAATTCAAAGTGAAGAGTCTATCTTGTTCAGATTTTTATTCTGATTTCAAATCTGTTCTTAGTTTCTATCGAAATTGAGATTGAAGCTCAATGTCATCAGGAGACCTGAAAATGTGACGTCACGGTACAAAATTCTTCAGTTTGATCGATAAATTCAAAGTGAAGAGTCTATCTTGTTCAGATTTTTTTATTCTGAATTTCAAATCTGTTCTTAGTTTCTATCGAAATTGAGATTGAAGCTCAATGTCATCAGGAGACCTGAAAATGTGACGTCACGGTACAAAATTCTTCAGTTTGATCGATAAATTCAAAGTGAAGAGTCTATCTTGTTCAGATTTTTTTATTCTGAATTCCAAATCTGTTCTTAGTTTCTATCGAAATTGAGATTGAAGCTCAATGTCATCAGGAGACCTGAAAATGTGACGTCACGGTACAAAATTCTTCAGTTTGATCGATAAATTCAAAGTGAAGAGTCTATCTTGTTCAGATTTTTCTATTCTGAATTCAAATCTGTTCTTAGTTTCTATCGAAATTGAGATTGAAGCTCAATGTCATCAGGAGACCTGAAAATGTGACGTCACGGTACAAAATTCTTCAGTTTGATCGATAAATTCAAAGTGAAGAGTCTATCTTGTTCAGATTTTTTTATTCTGAATTCAAATCTGTTCTTAGTTTCTATCGAAATTGAGATTGAAGCTCAATGTCATCAGGAGACCTGAAAATGTGACGTCACGGTACAAAATTCTTCAGTTTGATCGATAAATTCAAAGTGAAGAGTCTATCTTGTTCAGATTTTTTTATTCTGATTCCAAATCTGTTCTTAGTTTCTATCGAAATTGAGATTGAAGCTCAATGTCATCAGGAGACCTGAAAATGTGACGTCACGGTACAAAATTCTTCAGTTTGATCGATAAATTCAAAGTGAAGAGTCTATCTTGTTCAGATTTTTCTATTCTGAAATTCCAAATCTGTTCTTAGTTTCTATCGAAATTGAGATTGAAGCTCAATGTCATCAGGAGACCTGAAAATGTGACGTCACGGTACAAAATTCTTCAGTTTGATCGATAAATTCAAAGTGAAGAGTCTATCTTGTTCAGATTTTTATTCTAAATCCAAATCTGTTCTTAGTTTCTATCGAAATTGAGATTGAAGCTCAATGTCATCAGGAGACCTGAAAATGTGACGTCACGGTACAAAATTCTTCAGTTTGATCGATAAATTCAAAGTGAAGAGTCTATCTTGTTCAGATTTTTCTTCTAAATCCAAATCTGTTCTTAGTTTCTATCGAAATTGAGATTGAAGCTCAATGTCATCAGGAGACCTGAAAATGTGACGTCACGGTACAAAATTCTTCAGTTTGATCGATAAATTCAAAGTGAAGAGTCTATCTTGTTCAGATTTTTCTTCTAAATCCAAATCTGTTCATAGTTTCTATCGAAATTGAGATTGAAGCTCAATGTCATCAGGAGACCTGAAAATGTGACGTCACGGTACAAAATTCTTCAGTTTGATCGATAAATTCAAAGTGAAGAGTCTATCTTGTTCAGATTTTTTTATTCTGAAATTCCAAATCTGTTCTTAGTTTCTATCGAAATTGAGATTGAAGCTCAATGTCATCAGGAGACCTGAAAATGTGACGTCACGGTACAAAATTCTTCAGTTTGATCGATAAATTCAAAGTGAAGAGTCTATCTTGTTCAGATTTTTCTATTCTGAATTCAAATCTGTTCTTAGTTTCTATCGAAATTGAGATTGAAGCTCAATGTCATCAGGAGACCTGAAAATGTGACGTCACGGTACAAAATTCTTCAGTTTGATCGATAAATTCAAAGTGAAGAGTCTATCTTGTTCTCTGGTTCAGGGATCTCGTTCCATCAAATTCTCAAACTGTCTTTTTGCAACTCCCTTGTGAGCAAAAATAAACACTTTTATTCAAATTTATCGACGAGTTTTCAGGATTCAAAGACAAAAAATCCCTCTAGCCGTACACTAATTGAACGGATCAGTAGAAAAGCATACATTGGATGATCTTTTAATGATTCAGAATCGTCCAGAAGACGTGGAGGCCTCTAGATTATTCGATGCAGGATAAAATAAGTAGAACTTCATTTTCAAGATCAGACTCACTCCCACCATCTTCAACTTTTTTTTTAAAAAATTAATAATAAAAAAATCGATGATTTCTGTAATTTTTTTATAATTTGGATGAATGAAACAGAATGAAAATATCAAAAAAATAAAAACCTGAAATTATTTTTTTTCAAAGGGCCAAAAAAACTTTTTTTGAAATCTCGCGTCCCCTAAAGTGGCTTCTTCAAATCATTACTGATTAAATAAATCATTCAAATCATTATAATGAGAGAAATTATGACAAATTTGCTCTATTATCCTCAAAAAAACTTTAAATGTTCCAAAAAATAATTTCAGACGTTCTCCTTTTTGACCTCGCAACGTTTGATCCACCATCTCCAAAGCCCGCCGGATTTTTAATTTTTTTACGGTTTTAATCGATTTTTTTCACCCTTTTTAAATAATTTTCTGTGTTTATTGGTGATAAATCGTCTACTTCAAGTAATTTTAAGCTTCCAGACTTGTAACCACAAAATATTGCTTCGTAAAAAGTTCCAATGAGCTCCTATTTTGAATTTTGCTGATTTATTTCGAGTTTCCGATCCTGGTTTTTCTTTTTTCGACCTCATTTTTTTCCTTTTCTGATTTCAATTCAATGTTTCTTCACTCTTTGCTTCTTCATATCTGTAAGTTTATTAAAATACATTGCACTACAATTAAAACATTTATTTATACAAGGAAAAACATAAATATACCACAGAGAGACTTTTAAGCATAAAAAATCAGATTTTTGGTTTTCGCCATTTTTTTGGAATCATGAAACATTAAAAACCGAACGTGTATTGCATGCGAGCGTCTCGCGAATTTTAATAAATAAGTAACTATTTATACAAACAAAAAAAGCGACATCGTCGCAGAAACAAAAACATTTCCTTCAGTATAATACAGAAATATTCGTGAGAAAGCTCGCAAAGAGAACAAATTCAACACAAATAAAAGTCTTGAAACAAACCTTGATGAACATACTCATTTCATTCATCTTTTTCGATTTCTTCTCTCTGTTTTTCTTCTTTCTCTTCTCTTTCGCTTCTAAAAGATTAGATTGTTGACGGAGAACTTTCTATTTTCAATGATTCAGAAACTTTGAACAGAAATACAATAAGAAAAAGATCAATTTTTTTGTAACTTTTTTTCGAATAAAGGAAAAAAAGGCGCCGAGATCGATTTGCAGAGTATGCAATGGCGCCCACGTCCAAGCGCACTATAGAGTGTTACAGTACCCGAAAATTCGAAAAAAAAAACTTTTCTGCGGGTTGGAAATTTGTACATAATATGTTATAGGTAAAAGGGGAGCAGTACCTGTAAAATCGATGTAGATTTTGAAGATCCAATTCTTATCTGAACTTTTTTAAAACTGAACTTCCACTCGAATCGTGCTTTTTTTGGACGAATAATCCAAGACAATGCTGAATATCCAGATTCCTAGCCTTTCCGAATTGTTTAAAAATCCTAACTGAATGCTCTAATTTTTCCGTTGCCTTTTTTCATCCAACGATCATTTTTGATGTTCTGAAACATTTTTTTTTTCAGATCTTCGATTCCAAACTCAATATTCGATAGAATTATCGAAGCGTTCACAGCGAACAGCGATCAAGTTAGTTTCTTTCTCGATTATTTAAATATAAATCCAAAAAAACGAAACTGATAATGATGGTCAATCATGAAATTTGAAACTTAGAGAAGCAGAAAAAGTTAATGATGGAATTTTTTTCAAAAATTTCGCTGAGAGATTTGGAAGCTTTTACAATGAAAAAAATTATTTTTTTCTTAATCTATTTTTTTAATGAATTGATTATAGAAGTCCGAAATGGACATGCAACACCGCGACCAAGGTCGCCAGCAAACTGACAGAAGGCCCCCATTGGAGGAACCTGAAGAAGTCGCCAGCAGCGACCCTTTCCTCGTTAGTTTCTGCAATATTTTACAGTTAAAAAAGACTCTTAATCATGTAAATTCGATGTTTCAATGGAAAAAAATGCAGAAATATTGATATAGAACCTCAAAACACATGTTTTTTCTCGAAAATATGGGGTACAAAAAAACTCCTAATTGTGTCAAATCGATTTATTAATGTAGAAAATGCAGAAAGATTGATATAGGACCTCAAAATACAAGTTTTTTCTCCAAAAAAATGGTTTTCGCATACAGTTCAAGCCTCTAGAATTTTGGCCAAATTTTCTACGATTAAATTGAAGAAAATTTATCAATCACCAACTTTCACAATTTCCACGTCGAACTCTGCTTTTCCTGAAAAATTTAGAGAAAAATATTCAAGAGGCCACTTGGAATTATTGAACATCTCAAAGCAATCTTATGAAAAATCATTATTTCAACTTTATCAAACTAACTTATCACAGAGAAAATTAAGACATTCACTTTAATAAATTACACAAAATTCTTTCAATCAATTCGAGAATGAAAAACTTTCCTCAATTTCGCATTAAGGCCAACATTTTGAAGTTGTATAGGTGATTCACGGCTTGCTTGAGCCATCGGAAAGAGAGTCCTGACACGATAATAAATGAGACAGTGTCTGGCTGATGGAGAGCGCAGACAGGCCAAGCCCCTTAGCGTCCCAAGTTAGCCGTGAACCGACTATAGCTTATAATGATAATATTTATTTACAGGCAGAGCAAAATGACATTTACGAGAATTTTGAAAGAATAATTGGCAATGAAGCCTGAAAAAATAAATAAAAGCGATAGAGCTTTATTTGATTCATATGAGTAATTTCAGATGATTATGATTCTCGGTTTTTCTGTAAATGTCTTTTATTTGGAAGATAAAAGGTTGAAATTGCTGAAGAATTTCTGAAATGTTCTTGATGCTATATTTAAAAAAAGTTGATGTAGCTAGAATCGTGATTTCTCAAAAACCTCAAAGAATAGGGGCAGGATATTATCCCTACATAGGCAAAGTTGGAAAGGTGGAAAAGGCTCCATAGAAATGTTCCTTTTTGGGCTACTTTTTGCTGCCTTTTTGAGCCATTTCATCGGCTATTATGCACCATTTTTGTTGCCTTTTTCTTTCCCATCACTTCTTGAGCCTTTAAAATCCTAGAAACAATGGAAGACTCGAAAAAGGACTCTTTTTGCTGTCTTTCTTGGGCCTTTTTGGGGCGTTTTTGAGCCTTTCCTTTTAAGCGACCATTATCCACCTTCTGACTTTGCCCGAGTAGAATATGATCAAATTCAAAAGTCCAACTGAAAACTAAACTAATTTGCTTTTACAGTGGCCGCCATGCCACAGCATAGCACTGAGGCCAGAAGTCGCTGAAGGCGTAAGTTTCTTTTTGATTGTGTTTCAATATTTCTTAAAAACTAATTTGAGCTGATCCTGGGTTTTTGGGAACCAGCGCTCAAAAAATTCTAATATTTTCGTCCGAAGAAAACTTTGGATGCACTTGAATAGTAGTCCAATCACTCTATGTTTGAATGGAATACTTAATTTTTAAGAATCATAGAACTTTTGAGTATTCTTAAATAAGGATGAAGAGACCATCGTATTGGAATATCTAACATGGTTTCCTTTCAGACAAGGGACTTCTTGCGAACAAACCGGCACGCAAGGCCCGGCGTCGGCAGACTGTACCACGCCAGCATCTGGACGGACCAGTTCGGAACGGAGGTGAGTTCTTTGATCCGCCTTTTTTCTATCTAGTATGACCTCACTGATTAGTAGTGCTTCCAACCCCTTGAGATATATAGTCTCTTCAGATTTTGAATGTCAAGCTCCGCCCCTAACGGTGCGATAAACCAATCAGAAAGCGAGCCATCCACAGAGTTTTTTTGAATGACGTCATTCCACTTGACATTCAAAATCTGAACAGACTATAGTCCGTTTTTCGGGACTGGGGCGGGTTTTCTCTAGCCCTCCTTATCTCTCAACTCTCTTGTTTTCCATGTTTCTCTGACCGGTGAGGGAACAGAGAGACGCAGACACGTGAAAAAAATTTCCAAGTCGCGACGGAAGGACTATATGTATAAATTTGTCTACAAAAAAAGTTATAGACATTTTTTTGAAGAGAAAAAAAGCTCGAGTTATCTTTAAATTTAGCCTAAACTTCTCGAAAATCTTTGAAGTCTTATACTCCGAAAAAAACGAAAAAAAGAGAAGGATTTTGAATCATTCGATATTTTATCAACCACTAAGAGCCCTGAAAATCTCACAAAACGGAGTTTGAAAATGAGAAAATTTATTTTTACAGCACGTCGAACTGACTCTGTTCGTTCCGACCGAACAAGATGTCGCGGTTCGTTTTTTTTATTGATTCTAAAGACTCAAGAAATGGTGGAAAAGGTAGAGGCAGCAAAAATAGTGCATAAGAGCCGAGGAAATGGCGCAAAAGGCAGCAAAAAAGGGGCCTTTGTGACCCTCAAAGGAATTTTTCTATGGAGCTTTTTTCCACCTTTTCCGACTTTGCCTATGATTGATTGAAATGTATAAAAAAAGTTTTTTTGAGGAATAAAAACTAAAAAAATTTAATTTTGAGACAGTTTCTGCGATTTTTTTCTTTCACAAAAATACATTTTAGGCAAAAAAAGAAAGACACGGCTTTTATTATATAAGCTTTTTTTATAAGTCGTGTCCTTCTTCTATATAAGCTTAACCTGATGGAGTTCTGGTTTTTCCAACTTGTTAATAGTTTCAAAAAATGATCTCTGAATCTGTACTTGCATGAACATATTATTTCAGTCGATCCGGGAAGAGGCGCTTGAAGTTGAAGCCAAAAGGAGAGAGCCGGCGCCGCCAAGGCCTCAAAACCGCAGGCCCTGCGAATTCGCCAGAGTTCGTTTTTCAGTATTTTCAAGCTCAATATATTCTTATTCATGCTTCATCAAAACTTTGGATGAGAGAAATAAAGCTGAACGCTTCAAAGTTTGAAGTGAACATGAAAAAGTCTGACGTTTTTTTAAAATCGATTCAGCATCGAAAAAGATATTTTTTTTCGACTCTAAAAACTAAAAAAATTTAAAAAAATAGTTAATCTCAACTTTGAACAGCGTCTCACTACATGAAAAAAAAGACTGTTTCCAAAAAATTTTTTTGTAATAAAAAAATTGGAAGTTATTCTAATTTTTACGAAAGAAATTCACAAAAATTTGGGCTCACTATGTTCCTAATGAAACAAATAAGACAGTGGGCGCATTAAAATTTTGATTTTTCTGGTCGAGGCAAAAAAACTGATGGCTACTGTATCGTTTTTTAATATCATATTACAGTTTATGGACGTCGCCGGTCCTGAACAAGCCGTAGTAAGGCTGGAAAGAAGAGAAGAAGAAAGAGAGGACGACGAAGATGAGGAAGAGGTCAGTACATAAAGAATTATATATATTGAAAATAATCACACTTCTGAGTTTCCTGTTTTGAGATTTTTCTGATTATTCCTTTTCGAATGTCCGAAATCAAGAAATTGAACTCGAAACAGCTCCTATGGTACAGTAAAATACAGCTTTTCAGGCTCCCTCCACTTCAAGAAAACGCAAAGCCGAGGAAGACCTCTCGGTCCAGTCTCCAAAGGTTAGTTTGAAAAATATAAAGAAAAAAAATAAATATTTTCTATACGGTTCATTTTCCGAAAAACACTTACATTGTCAGAATAATCAATTTGCAAGCCTAAGCTTTCAAAAAAAGTGTCCACTTTATCAGAAATAAACTCACGTGAATAATTTTTTTCATCAAGAGAAAAAGATTATTCTTTGATTGAATGCTCATTTAAAGGCATAGGGGCAGTAAAAAATGGGGTTTCAGGTGAAAGCAGTATCTTATACAGTTTTTCTTTGCGAATCGAATGGTGTACTCAAAAAAATTATAGATGTGACAACTTTAGAAGAAAAACGCGATTTTACTTTCCCGCCTTTATTTTTTGAAAAAAGCTTTGGATCGGTATACAGACAAATGTTTACAGTAGCCGTGCACGCGATGTTGCGGACGTCTCATTAGACTCGCATTTTGTGAGAAATAACCGGCTCTCTGCTTCAAATTAAGGGTTTCTTTTCTGAAAAAAGGTTTAGTCAAACAAAAAACACACACCGATAATAAAGGAAACACAAAATAACGCTATCGCAATCGAAACCGATGTAAAATCATCATTTTTCACCAGAAAAGCATTTTTGCGATCAAAGTTTGCAAATTATACATGAATAGAATGCTTTTGTGACGAAAATAACTTTGGTGACAACAGGAAAAATTGAAATTTGAAAGAAACGAAGAAAAAAGCGAAAATCCGGAAGATGGGAAAGCCTGTTGTCCATAGAGCAACTTTACTGCAAAGTGCCCTTTTTGCGGGAACTCAAACTTTCCTCTCTCCGACTTTGAATTATTTTTTCTCCAGAAGTAGGAAGTTCGGTACGTTTTCAAGTTTACCGTTCGATTCGCAATGAAAAACTCTACAAATTACTGCTTTGAACTGAAACACCGTTTTTTACTGCCCCTATGCCTTTAACTATCTAGAAACAACGAAAGCTGAGGGAAATCTTAAAATTTGACCTTGTCCATAGATTTTCTTCTCATAGAGCTCTTTTTATATGGCTTCAAAAAAACATGAACTAAGAAGGAAAAGGTGAAAATATTGGTTTGAAAAAAAATTGACATGTGAAAAAACGAAACAGAGCCTTCTCGTGCTGTTTAGAACCATTGGAATCGAAATTTCACCAGAATAGTTTTTCGAATTATTTTTCCGAAGCGTTTCGAAGGTACTTATATTGTCGAAATATCATTTTCATCAGATTCCAAAAGTTTATCAGAACTAACATGAGATATTTCACAACCAGGAGAAAATTATCAGTCTCTTTAGAATAGGAAAAAGCTGCGCAATCATTAAAATTTGAACTTTTCCCGTTTTAAGACAATACGGAGATGCTTTTTTCATTCGAAAATGTGGATTTCGCGCAGTTTTTTTCTTCAAAGATATTATAAATAAATTAATTAGGGCTGTGCGTGAGTCGGTCTTTATGCGCGCATTGATCCAGGAGCTTTTTTAAGATCTCATTTTAAAATTTACATGAAACTTTGAGTTTCGATCCCTAATTGTTGAAATTTCGAGACAAAAAGTGAAAAACTGAAAAATTTTCGACCTCTTGGCGGCCGCGTTGCAACGCTATGGCAAATCCAGCGCACAGCTCTAAAGTTAACTACCTTAGAAACTTGTGAATTTCAGAAGACATTGTTGGGTCCGCAAGGAACAACGGAGAAGAGGCCCGCGGGCGAAGAATTGGAAGGCCCAGTGCCAAAATGGCGCTGTGTGGATCCAGCGAACGTTGGTTTTTTTTTCTTTCAAAAAATATTGTTAGTCTAGTTTTTAATTTTTCCAAGAAATCCAAGAATAAAGCAGTGGAGAATTGATTGTTGCATTTTATGATTTTTCTCACTAAGGAAGCTCTAACTTAGGGAATATTAAACTAGTTTAAATATAGTGGATTAAAAAAATAAAAAAACAAAGCCTGAAATCAGTAATTTGTTTAACTTGATCAATCTTTTCAATCAGAAATTTCTTAAAATTTAAGAAATTATTGAAACAAATATTGAATTGAAATGAAGCCGCCAAAAAAAGTTAACAAAAATTGAATAATATTTTTCACTACTCAATTTGATTTTATTTTAAAAATTATACATTCGAAAAATAGCAAAAAAATCTAACTTTACGTAAGCGTAATAACTTTTTCCAGATCGCTCGATTCAGCACAGTATCAAAAATTTTTGAAACCAATCGAATATGGATTTTCAACATGTCTAGTAAACGAATGAACAAAAATTAGAGAAATAATAAGAGGAACTAACCTTTCATTTATCGTTTCTCCTTTTTTCGATTTTCTCTAAGCTTTGTGCAAGTCCTGAAAAATGAAGTGAATGAAACAAAACAAATGTGAAGAATAAAATACACTTTTTAATAGGAAAATTTGAATCTTTCTAATTTTTTGAGTATGCGCCTACTTTACGTAACATTGCGACCAATACACGCGCAAAAATGACAGACTCTATGAAATGAACTTTAAAGTGTGTTGATTTAAAATCATCGGTATTCAATGAAAACCAGAAGATTTTTGATATATTTAGTTTTAACTTTAGCATAATTATTTCAAAACTTGTTTTTTAATTTTTTCTTCCAAAATATATGAATGGAAAAAATTATAATTTTTGATTTTCACCTACTGAAACGGAAAAAAACTCATTGGAATTCAACCTATTGACTTGGAGATGATTGAGAAAAAGAGTGCAGAGTGTAGGAGAAGCTTGAAAAAAAGAGGGGAAATTATTTTTTCTCTTAGGAATTTTTCAGATCTCTCTTAACTAGTTAGAAAACTACGAAGCAGATTGCTATCCATTTCTAAACGAAATGATTCAGGCCGCTGCCGAAGAAAGTGGGGCCGCAGAAGGCCGAACAACGGCGTCGGTAGAAGGAGGAGAAGGAGAAGAAGGAAAAGATGGAGGGTCTCTCGAAGACCTTGAGCCGTGGGAGCTGGAGTTGCTGGAACTGGAGCGCTCCGAAGGCTCAGTAAGTCTTCTTCCTCTAGTCATTTTACTTCATAAAAACTCTCTAAAAATAATAATTTGCTGGAAACTTGAAAAAATCTGGTTATTTGCTTTCTCTTTGTTTTCATTCCTAGCCTTGGTGCTGACAAAAAAAAGTAAAGAGGTCAGAATTTTTCCGAGCTCTTGAATAAATCAGTGCTCAAAATAAAAGATACAAAGCCGCCTGAAGACTTTTCACGCCTTTTTTGTTAGTGGAAGAAGCCGTGTTCATAATGATTCCGCGAAAATCAAAATAGCCATCAGGGAGTGAAAAATATAAACGAAATTAGGAAGTTCACAGATTATTTTGAATTTCGCGAAAATTATTTCTAACACCGCATGTACGGGAGCGCCGCAGTGCATGCACACAACACGTTAAAACTTACGATAAAAAATATGGGCGGAGCGTCGTCGAAAAAAAAAACGGAGTGGTTTTACCTTGCAAAAAAGCGGTTTTCGCGAACCTGATTGGACTTTTCAAAAATGATCGGTTTAGTTTCGGACGGACGACTTCTCCTCTTTGCTGGAGAGCCTCGGAGGGAGCGGCGGAGCTCCAAGGGAGGATGGGGACGAGGACCCAGAAGTTTGTCTTTGAACTTTATTCTCACTAATAATTTGGTTGCTTCATTGAAAAATTTCTTGAAAGTTCGATAAAAAAATTTCCAAAAAAACTAAGGTTTTCCTTGAGAGCATTTAAAAAAAGGAACGACAGAAATTTTGCTGATCTAAAAAAATATTTAGACGGATTTTTGTGGGCGGCGCCTTGGCCCCCAAAACGTTTCTGGAGTGGATGAGGACGACGACAATTCCTCATCCAGTGCCTCGTCACCGGTGATCTCAATTCTCATATAACTGTAGTTTTTCTCTTACACGGGAAGTGCAAAAGGTCGATGTATTGGAATTTGATGAAACTTGGTTTTTTTCGGACATCCTGAATTCATAAAAAGTTGCAAAAAAAGTGCGCCTTTTTGGTTCTAGTCGAGTTATTATACGCAAAAAAAATGAATTAGTTAGACGAAGGGAATCTCAGCTGTCAGCATTTGGCGTGGTGTAGTGGCTAGTAGTCTAGCGCTATGAACCCTATGACGCTGGCTCGGATCCTTCTTAGTTGCATTTATTTTTTCCAATTTTTTTCTCTGTTAGTTGTGAAATTCACGGATAACTTGGGACGCTGAGGGGGCGTGGCGTGTCTGCGCCCTCCATCAAACATACACTATCTCTTTTATTATCGGGTCAGGACCCTTTTTTGATGGTTCAAGCCAGCCGTGAATCAACTATAAGTGCTATTAACTTCAATATATGATTCTTGAACCTTCTTTTCATGATCAATTTTCTAGAATTTTTGGAGATTAGATTAGATATAATTTTTTCAAACGACCCAACCGATACGCTACGAATCAAAGAACGTTTAGAAAAAATGAGATTTTGAAGCCGTAGATATAAAATTTCTCAAATTTTAAGCTTTGCAGATCTAAATTTTTTCCAGTCGTTTGCTCTTTGACTAATCAGATTCTTTCAGGCCTCCCTGAGCGATGAGCTCAAGGAACTCCAAGCTCTCTTCGAGCTTGAGGCGGCCCAAGAGTTCGACTTGTCGGTTAGTTTTATTATTCCTTTCATTTTTCTTTTTTGAAAAATAATAAAAAAATTCACTGAACTATCACAGTCCTTTTTGAAAAAAACGTCAAATTTCGAAATTTTCAGTGATTTCTCAATCGCTAAAAATTTATTGAAAGGAACAAGAACCAGATAACTTCAAAAATATCTAGAAAAAAACTCCATGACTTGGCAAAATTAAAAAAATAACCTTGAATTAAAAAAATTGATTCAGGACGAGGATGAGTCTTCGGACTCCTTTTTTTCCTCTCCGACAAGCGGCTGGCCGCCTTCAGGAAGGCCTACGCCGAGATGTATCCGGCTGAGGTTATTATTCTGATTTTTTTCTTCCATTTGTCGTCAGCTTCTTCTAGACCTAAAATTTTCTATCAAATAATCAAAAAAACGTTTTTTTATTCGAAAAAAATAAATAGCAACAGTTAGCGAATAAAAAAATAAAAAAAGAAACAAAAATATAGAATTTTTTTCAGTTCACCAAGTTTGTTTCTGTAGAATTTCATCGTCATACTAAGTGTAAAAAAATTGCAATTATTCGCGAATTCTCGCAGAAATTGAGCCGAAAATTGATGGGAAAAAGGGCCAATTGTAGACACCCCAAGCGTATTTCTCAATACCATCGAAACCGTATGATTTCAATTTTAATCGACAGCTCGAATCGTCTAATTCATAGTAACAATAGACTGAAGAAACAGAAAAACTTCAAAAAACAATCAAAGAAAAAAAATTGGCGCAAAAAAACGAAAGCTTTGGCAAGGATCTGGAGTTCTCACAGTTTTTAGGGCGTGCCCGTAAAGCCAATGCGGCGCGGTTGCGAAATAATGTGGATTTACGCATCTGAAAAAAAATTGCTTTTTTTTTATTCATTTTACAAGAAAAACTGAAACCAAAAATTGAATAACTTTTTTGTGTTCCAGTTGCACAAAGACAGTATTTTCAATGAAGTAGATTAAAAGCGTGAATTTTTGAAAATTCTTGAAATTTGATTGGTTGGACTTGGATATATCATATTGAGTGTGAAAAAAAGATTATCAGAATTTTTTTAAATATTCGATGTTATTCAAGTTTTTCATCAAATATTTTTTTGAATTTATGAAGTGCGTTTCATCTTGAAGGTTTCAGCTTTTTGAAATATAACTTGAGAATAATTATGTCGAATGATGAAATTAAAAAAATAACAAAGAGATTTTTTTGAAAAAAAGCTTCAGCAATTTCCTCAATCAGTCTAATACGGCGTGAACTGGAAAAATTTTCAGAATGTCCAAAAATTTCGAAACTTGAAAAAAAGTTCAAATCTAGAACATTTTAAGAAACCTTTCTAGTGAAATAGATTCCGCCTCTTATCTTTTTTTTAATGTTTCTAAATTTGGATTTCAGTATAACGAAGAGGAGGAGGAAGTCGAAGACGAAGAGGAGTATGAAGAAGAAGGAGAAGATGAGGAAGAAGGCGAAGACGAAGAAGAAGACGAGGAAGAAGCCGAAGGCGAAGAAGAGGCCGAAGGCGAAGAAGAAGACGAAGGCGAAGAGGAAGATGAGGAAGAAGGCGAAGACGAAGAAGAGGAAGACGAGGAAGAAGAGGAAGAAGAGGAAGAGGACGACGATGACCAGTCCGGTCCAGCCGTCCAGCCTGCCGCAGCCCCTCCACAAGCTGCGGCAGGTGCTGCCGGACCTGGTCAAGCCCTCCGTCAGCCCGCTCGTCAGGTAACTAGCAAATTTAGTGAAGAGAAAATGATTATAAAGTTTTTTTCCCTTTATTAACTAATATAAAAGTTTTAAAAAAGCAAATTCCCGTTTAACCGAGAGTTTTATTGCGCATTTTCGAAGCAAATTTTCGACTTGAACTACAAAAAAAGCAAAATTTTCTTAAGTTGCAAATAAAAGTCGAAAACAGAAAAATATAACGGATATCCGGAAATTCAAAGATGATTTTGAACTTCGCGAAAATAACTTTGAACACATCATGTGCGAAAGCGCCGCAGTGCATGCACACGACACACTGAACTTTACAGAAAAATATGAGTTTCGTCAAAAAAACGCCGTGACTAAAATAATCCTTGATGAACCCGATAAAAATCCGAAAAGTTCCAATTTCTCCAGAATTTTTGAGAGTAAGAGCCCTTTTTTCTCGGAAATCAGGGTCTAGTGTGTGTTTTTTTAAGAATACGCTGTGCCATATTATTTTTTTCGAATTGACGCATAAAAAAATGGACCTGTTTCAGCGCGCCAACCCCGTCTTTGGCCCCTGCTCAGCGTGCCTCCAGACGGCAGAGGGGCTTGGGCGTTGGCCAGGCCGTCCGCCGGTCGCCACCAACCCTGGCCGGTCTTTTCTCCGGCCCAGCTCCTTGAGCACATCAGAAAGGAGCTGGAGGACAGGCTGGTGGATGGGGGCACCGGCGACGAGGAGCTCCGGAGGATCGAGCGGCTATCCTCGGCGATGACGTCGCTCACCGCAATTGAAAATGGCCGCCGGGTCAATGGAACGCAGATGGCCAGGATTTTGCGGAAGATCCAAATGGCATACTGAGTTAGTTTGCACACAATCATCTAGTTCAATCCAATAATTACTCGACCGACTTTGATTTCAAACGTCTTGATCACTTCGTAAATGACTTTTAAGAATTTTCCAAGAGGATGGAAAAATTGTGGCTCAGTATTGGAGGAAAAACTGTTTTGAACTCTTTTTTGGGAATCTTCGCGAGTCTGCGACCGAGTTAAAAAAAATTTCCCATATTTTCTCCATCGAAAAAATTGAACTTGAAGTGTTTCTATGCGTGAAGGTTACTAGAAGTTTTAGCAATTTGAGCAAATTAAGCTTCTAATTGGTTTGTTTTGGAGCAAAAAGAGTCAAAAGCTATTTTCATGGAGCCAAAGATGTTAGAAAGAAGTGTGTTCGAATATAAAATATTCGGAAAAAAAGATTTCTCTCGAGTTTTAATCACTTCAAAAACATGTTTCCTTCAATTGGAATCGCTTAAAGTAGTTGCCAAAAACTAGATTGAGTTGTGAAGATGTCCTTTTTTTGCATAGTCAATCCATTCCGCCCTGAAAGGCGAAGGAGGCGGAGAAAATAAGCGGGAAGCGAAGCGTGTGCGTACGCGGTTCTTGGCACGAATTCCTGAAATTCGATTGTATTTTTCACTATCTGGCGCCTATTTTGAATTTCGCGAAAATTACTTTGAACACGGCATGTGCGAGAGCGCCGCAGTGCATGCACACGACACACTAAACTTTACGGCAAAATATAGGGGGCGTCGCAAAAAAAAAACGCCGTTCTGCCGTTTTCAAAGTAATTTCGCGAAATGCAAAATAGCCGTCAGAGAAAGAAAAATATAACTAAATTTTGGAGAGTCAGAGATAATTTTGCATTTCGCGAAATTACTTTGAACACGGTATAAAAAAAGCCAGCGAATTTTTCATGTAGGGAAAAATTGGCTGTAAAATAACTCATATTTAATTCCGGGCTAATTAGACACGAATTAGAGCAAATTTACCTAGGTTCCCTAGCTGTCCTCGCCAAACTCCTCTCGTCAATGGAAAATCCGCCCGGAAGGCTTTTTGGAAACCCGTTTCACCCACCTTTTTTGAATTTGTATCGTCGAACTTGGAATTGATTTTTTTGTTGTCACCTCTCATCGAGGCGAAATATTGTGTTTTTGTCTCCGATTTTGTGTGTTTTTTTGATGTCCAGTTTTATTCTTGAATTGTTTTATTTTTTCTTTTCAATTGTTCTCATTTTTGTGTTTTCCACGGCTTCTCATCGAGGCTTTTTGTCCGTTTTCGTGTTTTTTTTTTTTTGAATCTTTGTTTTTTTTTCATGCCTCTCATTGGGGCGTATATTGTACTTTGTCCGTTTTCGTGTTTTTTTTTTTGAATCTTTGTTTTTTTCCTTGGCCTTTCATTAAGGCATTATCTTGTACTTTGTCCGTTTTTGTGATTTTTTTTGATTTGATTTCCAGTTTTTTTTTGATTGTTCTGTTTTACTAATTTTTTTTTCTCAATTGTTTTCTGTTTTTTAACTTTTTCTGCATACTTTTCTTTCTTAAATCATCTTCCTTTATAAGGTATTCGAAGGTATATTTTTTTTAGCTTTTTTAGTTAGTCAATGTTGTTGTATTAATTAGGGAACTCCCGGCGCGCGCGAAAAAATAAAAAAATAAAAAAATAAAAAAATAAAAAAATAAAAAAACAATAAAAAAATAAAAACCAAAAAAACGTCTTCTTCCTTCTTTTTTTGTTTAAATTGTTTTTTTCCTTTTTTTCTTTCTCTATCAACCGCCTTCGAATACCTTTCCAGTAAGGGTAATTTTTCCCTTACTGATGTTCTCTCCGTAGGTTCAGTTGATTTTTTTTTGACTCGTTCTAAACGAGTTTCAGCTCTTGATGGACGGGCTTAAAAAATTCCCGTCAGAGCTTTGTTCATATCATTTTTTTGAACACTTTAGCTTCCTCATGGTGAAGTTCGAGTGGAGAAGAGGTAGCCTCTTCTGAGAATTTTTTTTTCTTTTTGCTTCAAGGAGCCGTCATTTTTCGGTCTCTGGCTTTCCGTAGGGTTCATTGAAAGAATATTTCAAACTCGCTCCTTATAGCGAGTCTCCAAATTTGACGGACTAAACACAGTCCTTTATGAAATTTTTACACTTTTTTTTCCATTTCAACTACTTCATCTTCATGAAGTAGAAAAGAGGCTCAAAAGAAGCCATATTTGAATTCTTTTTTTTTTACAATTTTTTCTATCATTCTCCGCTGGCTAAAAACAGCCGCAACCAAAATTTCAAATAATTTTTTTTTACTTCGTCATGGTCGGCTTTATGCGCAACAGTGGTAAGTTTTTTGGTGAGTGAATTTTTTTTCTTTCTTCTTTTTGCCTGATATGGCTTGATTGTGGAGGTTGGAGGTCATTTTTTCGAGTTTTTTGTCCATTTTTCAAAACTTTTCAAAATATTTTTTTAAAAAGGGTGAAGCTTAGATGCTTTACGGTTTTGTTATTATTGATTTGGAACCAAAAGGATATTTTATTTTCATTCAAATTGAAACGATCGATTTTTGTCTGATGCGTTTCAGTTAGAAACTCGAATTCAGTTTTTTTTTTTCAGTAGTGAATCGTTTTTTTGTCCTTTTTTTTCTCAAAAAGGCTATTTAAGATTTTTTTTTTCGGTCATTAACCTCTTTATATTGACGGGTTTTCAGCTAGGAGCTCGACCGTTCTTTTTTCCAGGCAAAAATGCCTTTTTTCAATGATTTTTTCAACCTTTTTCCCAACAAAAAGGCTGCATTACAACTTTTTGCCGATTTTTTTCTTTCATTCTCCGCTGGCTAAAAACAGCCGCAACCAAAAATTTCAAATCATTTTTTTTTCATTTCGTCATGGTCGGCTGATGCGCTACAGTGGTAAGTTTTTGGTGAGTGAATTTTTTTCTTTCTACGTTTTGCCTGATAAGGCTCATTTTTTTGGGTTTTTTGACCATTTTTCAAAAAAAAAAAGGGTGAAGCTTAGATGCTTTGCAATTTTGTTTTTCTTGATTTGGAACCAAAAGAATTTTTTTCAATTTTTTTTTCATTCACATTGAAACGATCGACATTCTCTCAGATGCACTTCAGTTGGAAACTCGACCGCTTCTGTTTTCGGTTTTTTTTTCCAATAGTCAATCGTTTTTTTCGTCCTTCTACTGAAAAAGGCTGTTTCTGTTTCAAAATTTTCTATTTTTTAAAACTTGCCTTTTAAAATGGGAGGCAGAAAGCGCCTTCACCGTTTTTTTTTCCGCAAAAAAGGCTGTATTTATGATTTTCTTTTTGGTCATCCACTTCGTTAAAACAGTGGAGTTGTTTTTGGAAGTTTGTCGAATTCTCTTTCTTTTTTGAATCACGATTCTGAACTCGTCGTCCTTTTTTCCCGACAAAAAGGCTGCATTACAATTTTTTGCTGATTTTTTTTACATCGATTTTTAATTTTTTCTCGATATTTTGGCTTGGAATTCGACCGTTTTTGTTTCAAATCAAAAAAAACGTTACTTATTTTAGTAGTCGATTTTCCGCCAATTTTGGAAAAAAAGAGATCACTCTTTAACGCTTTCGTCGAAGCGCAATTACTTGAAAACTTGCTGGAAGTGTTTTTTGTCCTTTTTTTCAAAATGAAAAAGGCTATTTCGATCATTTTTCTTAATGAAGTACCATGAAAATCACATTTATTCCATTTCAAGCCATGGTTCTTCAGTCGGGAATTTTTTCACGTAAAAATGTTTTGTCTTCCTTTTTTTTCGCAAAAAAGTGTATTATTAGGATTTTTCCGCTCCCTCGATTTCATGTTTCCATAGTTAAAACTAGTTTTTGGTTTTGAAATAGAAAAAGGCAAAATTTACTTTCGAATACCACATTTTCGTATTTTTTTTAAGCAAAAAAAGGGCTATATTCATTGATTTCCGGTGTTTCTTTCGAAATTACTCGAAAAATCTGCCTTTAAAGTTTTTTTCCAATTTTCATAATATTATATTTGTTGAAAGAGCTGTGTAATTATTCTTGGTGTGATTTATTCAGCTCGCCTAGGTTTCTTGTGATTTTTCCAAAAAGAAAACTTAATTCAAAACTTGTTTTTATTGAGCTGTTCTTTTTTCATCGCGTCTTTTCAGAATAGTTTCTGAACGAAAACTGTTGTTTCAAAGATTTTTATCACATCGTTATCAAGTTTTCTTCTTTCTCTAGGCCTAAAAATGGGTCAGCCAAGTTTTTGAACAGTTGATTTCTGTTCATGTTCTTAATAATAGATAGTTTATTCAATAATAGATAGTTTATTCACTGCCATTATTTAACATAAAAAAAAATAAATGAAGAATAGATGATCAAGTGAAGGAATAGGCAGAGAAATAACAATACACGGGAAAGAGTCAACCCCAACGAGTTGACGGGTACCCGGAAATATGGCAAATTCATAGGAGACGAGAGGGGATATTTTCATGAAAGGCTTCAAACGGAAGAGCATTCAACTTTTTACGCAGAGTTTCTGGGGTAACGTTAAAATCTAAATAAGAAGTTAGTTTATTCCAATTTCTTGATCGTTAGTTGAAAAAAAAAATTAGTTCTTGTTAAATTTTTTTTTTCCTAAATTTCAACAGTTCGGATCTCAACCGAAAGCTATCGTTTTGATAATTTCACATTACTCTGTTTTTTTCCAAGGATTTGATCCCCGAAGCGGCTAATTTTCCTTCTTTTTCGAGGTGCTCATCTATTTTTATTCTTCATCGGCTTTTGAACATCTCGTCTTCGAAATCCGTCGACGTTTTTCGCGATTGATTTCTTCGCCTGGTGACGCTTTCAGTTCATCATAGCACATTCAGGTTTATAAAACAGTTTTTCGTGATCATTCAGCATTCTACGACGTCGGAGCACAATTTCCATTGAAATTCTTATACCCCTTCTCAATATCAGCAGAGCTTCTAGAAGTTTTGCCGATTTTTCTGCTCGACTTCGTATTTCCAACCTGTTTTTGGGGCGTTTCTTGATTTTTTCAAGTTTTGAGGTTTCAATTTTCTCCATGTTGAGCTCTTGGAATGGCAGGCGAAAAAGCTTCTTTTTGAGTTTTCAGATTTTTTTTTCCCGGAACTGCGATCTTTGAAGTTCGACTGTCGGCTCGAAAATATGTTGCTTTAAATTTTTTCTCATCTTTTTACAGATTTTCCGTCCGAAGGTCTTTTTCTTGTTTCACAACGCCAAGAAGCTTCGATTAAGTGTATAACTTGGTCTACTTGCGAGATTTCCAATTTTTAGTTTTTCGAAATTAGTTTGTTCCCGCCTTGGTCTGCTCTTTTTCCGGAAACCGATCTTCTTTTCGTAAGGAGCATTTGGAAACGTTTTTGAAGCCTAGGAGTTCTTCAGTTTTGGCAAAGCTCCTAGTAGTCTCTTCTTCTCGTCACGTCTCCTTGAACGTTTCATAATTTCGGTTTTCGAGTTCAGTCCGCTGCTTCATTTGCTCGGTATTTCAAGGCTTATCCCTAGGTTAATTTTCGGAAGATGTTGTGAAGATAACCAGCAGGATATTGGAAGGTGAATAGAAGCTAGAAGGTCTTGAGAGTTTTTTGTTCATGAAGGCCTTCATTTTTTCTCCAAAGGTCTCGACTTTGATCCGGAAAGTCGAGATTTTTCTCTTCGAGTCAATCTCAGTGCAGCTCATACAGAGCTGGGGATGTTTCGAGATGTCAGGTAAGTTTACATCCAATAACCCACAAAAAATTTACTAATCTCAAGCTTTTCAAAAAAAAGTTCTTTGAAAAAAAACATACAGAAATCAAAAAAAAGAACAGCCAAAAATTAATAGAACGTTTTCCAATCAACCAAAAATAAGGGGGCTTTCTCACGGGGTGGGGAAAAAATATGTTTAACTTCCCAAGTAATCTTTTTATTTTCAGGTCGGCGACCGGTAGAAGGCAGCGAAGATGAAGTTTCAGAGTTTGGGGCCCGTCGGGAGGTATTTTTACCTTTTTCCTTTTCTAGAACTCAATTTTTGAATTTAGGGTCGGGCGCAGTCGGAGAAGACTAGGGAAGAAGTTTCAATACCTGCGAAAGGTAAATTTTTAAGTAAATCACAAAGGCTTCTGAGAAAAAGCTTCTTGGATAAACACAGAAAGAATCCTGTGCGCGCCTGAACCGTCCTCTCTCTCTCTCCGAGGCGGCTTGGCGCATTGGTTAGAGGGCCAGTCTCATGATTAACTTTTTTGAGTAGGTTCGATTCCTGTCGAGGGCAAAGCTGTTTTGCATTTTTCTTAAGAACAATAAACTTTTTAGAAGATAAAAAATCGATTAAAGAGCATTTCTCCTGGTTCAAATGCTTCTCAAAAAAATGATTCGAGTGAATAAAAGTCTTTTGCAAAGCAACTACCTCCATCTAGAGAACATTTTTCTTGAATTTCTTCGAAAATATGAAACTATATTGATGAAAATTCTAAATCTTTTCGAATTTCGTATCTTTACAAAGAGCTTTGTATTTAAGATAAATGGAAAAAGATTTCCGCTCAGGAATCGATCCTACTCAAAAAGTCAATCATGAGACTGCACAGTGTTCCCAAACAGGCGGCAGATGTGGTCATTGGGCGTGGCTGTATGCAATGGGGGCGCGGCTTATTGCAATAGTGGCGCGACATTGAGAGCCGATTTTTGTGCATTTACTGGATGAAAACATAGCGTTGAATAGTGTTTTTCAAGGCCTCCTTGAACTTTTATAATAGTTTTAATATAGTCCAACGCACAATGAACCTATTGAAAATGGAATATGAACGGAATCGCTTTTGCCAAAAGATTTATCACACGAAATGCCTTTTTTCAGGAGAATTCTTCGCGTAAAGTCCTAAAACATTTCTTGAAGGAAAAAACCCATGACGGTTCTCTCAAAAAACGCATTCTGAATATTCTGAAACGAAAAATCAATTAGCTTCGGCACAAAAAAATTTATAACTCAAAAAAAGTCATTTTAGACAACATATGTTTATTAAAAACGTCAAAAAAATTTTTGAAAAAAAGCTCTAGGCGTTTATCTTGAGAAACTCATTCTGAGCATTTTAAAACAAAAACATGAACCAAGTAGCTTCTGCAAAAAAAAAGTTACAATTCAAAATGTCATTTTAGTCGAAATTTCGGGACCACCTCGATCAAAAAATTGACTCAAGTACCTCTCAAACGCATCCAACACGGTTATATTACACAACAGAAAGTAAAACGATTCAAAAATCTAAAAAAATACGCGGGAAAAAAAAGGAAAAAACTATATTTAAACTGAATGAAATTTTGATAGGTTGACACGCGCCGCACCGCGATGCGTTAGAATGAACTCGCGTTTTCGCCCCATTGAGACGACCATTGTTTTCGCCTGCGCTCGCCTGTTTTGAAACACTGTGGACTGGCCCTCTAACCACTGCGCCAGGCCACCTCGGTGAGAGAGGAAGGTTCAGGCGCGCACAGGACTCTTTCTGGGTTTATCCAAGAAGCTTTTACTCGGAAGCCTATGTGGTTTAGCAGATATTCTCTCTTGTTTCCAAGAGCTCCTACCTAACCTGGTAAGTCTATAAGCCACCGTAGTTTCAACTTGATACTCGTAGCCGAGCCTGATTAGTTCCCTAGTTAGTATTTTCAAAGTTGTTTTCTGATTGGCTGGTCACGCCCTTTTTTTTTGAGATTCTAAAGCGGAACGAGCCAATCAGAGAGTTGAAAAACTTGATATGAACGAACAAAAAGGCTGAATGTGAAATAAATTTTTAGAATTTTCTTCAAATAGGAGTAAATTTCAATAATTTCGATTCAAATTGTCACTTTCAGAAATGGAAATATAATTTCTAAATGAATACCTTCCAGAGGTCGCTTGACTACGGTGGGACTGCTCCATGAACGTCAAAGAGGACGATGGATTCATCGAGGATTTGAAGAATACTTGAAACTGTTTCTTAGCTTGTGATTTTCCAGAACAAGGAGTTGACGACCGTTGGTCGAGTTGGTCGCAACTTTTTGGTCAAGTAAGCTCCACTAGTTCGACTTCAGCAACGGAAATATCCTTTGAAAGACGCTGGGTCAAATTCCACCGTGGAGTAGTCGATAGGCCTTTTGGTTAGTGGAATCAATGATGAGGTTTCACGGCGTTTTTGTCAGTGGAAGAAAAGGCAAAGCCAAAAATGAAGAGGGCGTGGTCAAAGCCTCCGGCGTTCCCATGTGACGTCATGAGAAAAAAGCGTAAACAACGGAATATTAAAGGCGCATGAGACAAATAATTTTCTTATTTTGAAAAACACAATTTCTTGATTTATCAGGCTATCCAATAGTTCTTGTCCGAAAATTTTCAAAACTTCATAATTTTCTTTAGAAGTGTTTAAATATCAGGCAAGTGTGAGAACCTTCTAGAAGGTTCTCCAGTGTTCCACGCTAGGGGCAGGCTTGTGCGAGGGCCGGCCCGTCACCCTCTCGGCCCTCCGACCATTTCGTAAGCCCGGCCCGGCCCGGTCTTAGCGATTCGGGCCGGGCGAGCCTCAGGAAAAAAATGGCCCGCCCGGCCCGAATCGCGCAATTTTTTCCAGTCGGATATCAAGTTTTTTTACGACAAAAAAATTACGTTTTTTTGCTCATTTTTTTCTCTTAAAGTTTAACAAAAAAACTATGATTTCAGAAGTAAAAAGTCACATTTCGGTGAAAAATTTTTTTAAATGAAATTTTTAAATTATTTTTTTGAAGCCCGGCCCGGCCCGAGCCCACGCGGGCTTTTTTTCCTGAAAAATGAGGCCCAAAGCCCGGGCGACCCGACCTGTCGCACAAGCCTGGCTAGGGGTATATAAGGCGCAGTCGCAGCGTCTAGCTACCAGTAGAAGCTAAAAGGGACCAAGGTCAAATTCGTACGTTCGTATACTACGAGCTGCTGCTGATCAACGACACGGGCATCGCGGTCGCCAACATCTGCAGAGCGTGCAAGGAGGATGCAGTGTCTCAATGCACAGTCAGGCGCTGGTTTAATCGTTTCGAGAGCGGCGACACGAGCCTCGAGAACAGGGAGCCCAGCGAGAGGCCTTCTACAGTGGATGATGACGAATTCCGTCGCTGTATCAAGGAGAAGCCAGAAGTCAACATCCGTGAACTGACGACGACGCTCGGCCGCACCAAGTTCACCATCCACAATCGACTCAACTCACCCGGCTACCACAAAGTTCTGCCCTGTTGGATCCCGGCCGTCTGACGAACGCCAACAAGCAGAGCCGCATGGCCGTCTGCCAGTTTCTCCTTCTTCGTCCGCATCGCAAAGAGTTTATCGAGGACCTCGTCATTGGAGATGAGACCTGGGTCCTCTACGACAACGACGCCCGCCGTGCCGCTTAGATCCCGCGCGGAGAAGAGCCGCCGACAACGTCGCCCGCCGTGCCGTCTGGATCCCGCGCGACGAAGAGCCGCCGAAAACGTCGAAAGCCGACCTGCTCCCACTGAAGATCATGCTCTGCTGCTGGTGGACGCCAAGGGCATGCTGTACTTCGAGCTGCTCCCGCAAGGCAGGACGGTCGCCGCCTCCATCTTCACCGATCAGCTCGAGGAACTAGCCGCCGCCATCTGAGAAAAGCGTCCCCGACGTGCCTTGGTCTACCTTCTGCATGACAACGCGCGCCCCCACGTGGCGAAGGAGATCCAGCAGAAGTTGGCGACGCGCGGCTGGGAGACGGTATTCTTCGGACCTCGCTTCCTCCGATTACCACTTGCTCCGCCCGCTCGAGCACCATTTGGCCGGAAGAAAATTCACCAATTACGACAGCCTAAAATCCGACTTCGCGGACTTCTTCGAGTCGCAGCCCCCGGAGTTTTGGGCGAAGGGCATCGGCGACATGCTCAATCGTTGGGCCATTGTCGTGGATAACTGTGGTTATTATATTGTTGATTAGACTTTTTTTTTCATTGAGATTAAAAGAAAAACTAAAAATGGTGAAATTTTGTGACGAATTATTGGACAACCTGATATTTTTTGAAAGCACATCACCGTGTTCAAAGTGAAACTCAAATTAGCCGCCAAAGAATGAAAAATATAACGGAATTTCGGAAATTCAGAGATGCTTTTGAATCTCGCGAAAATCACTTTGGACACGGCATGTGCGAGTGCGCAGTGCGTGCACGCAACATACGACTCTTCACGGAGAAAACGTGGAAGGGCGCCGTTGGAAAAACCTCGAATCCTCGTGACGCATTCAATTTTTGTCGGTTATCACAGTTTATATCCAAGTTCACATAAGTTCCATTGGTTAATGAATCAGGCAAGTTCTCAGTCATCACAAGGACGACACTGGAACTTGCGAGTGACGATGGCTTTCTCTGACCCGGCACAGCAAGTTTGGCGAGGATAGAGACAGTAGTCGAAATTGCAACGGGCCAATCGCTCCCGTGTGCCTCTGAAATTTTTTTCGGAAGTTACTGGTCTAGTTCTATCAAGGAACTCACTGGCAGTGCTTGGAGTTGCCGCCTAAGCAGGTTCTGACTTGTCTGATGCTTCCGCAAGCGCCGCAGGTGTCGTTGCACCTTGCTCCGGGCTTATCTGCCCATTCGGACCAACCGGAGTTGTGGGAATTAACCTGGATAAAAAGAATATGTGTTTTAAAAGAATCAAAATCAAACGTACCACTACTGAGAAAATCACAATTGAAACGAGAAAAGAGAGGAGCTTCATCGTGAAAGTATTGAATCACGCTAAATGTGCAACGTATCGCTTTATTGCCTTTGAAGAAACGTTTTATAACCCTTTTACAGCAAAATTTTAAAGCGAATTCTTTTTGAGATGAAAAGATGGACCAATACATCAATTCATAAACCATTAATTTTGTTGTTTCAGTCGAAGTCAAGCAGAACAAAAAATGTTAGATTTTTAACGAACCCTAGACGAACTAGAAGTCCAAACTTGTAGTTGATCAAGTTGAAAACATGGTCTCACGGTCCTTCGCTAGTTCTTCCGCGCATAGTTCATCCAGTTACGCCCTGAAGAGCTCAAAAAAAGCGGACTTTGAATCGTGTTGTAGGTGGAAGCCTTAGTATAGGAGCGCCACTTCGAGGTAAGACTTTCCATGGAGTTTGGGGATTTTCTTTAAGTCCTCATAGGAGCGTTTTTCGACTGAGGCGAATCATGGGTAGTTGGTTAGAAGGGAAATGGAAGCTAGAAGGTCTTGAGAAGTTGTTCAGAAGGTAGTTGGAAGGTCCTTTGAAGGTATCAGGCTGTCCAATAATGTCCGAAATTTTTCAAAATTCTATAATTTTCCTTAGAAGTGGTATAATATCAGGTAAGTGCAAGAACCTTCTAGAAGGTTCTCCAGTGTTCCACGCTAGGGGTATATAAGGCGCAGTCGCAGCGTCTGGCTACCAGTAGAAACTAAAAGGGACTAAGGTCGAATCGTACGTTCGTGTACAACGAGCTGCTGCTGGGCAACGACACGGGCATCGCGGTCGCCAACATCTGCAGAGCGTGCAAGGAGGATGCAGTGTCCCAATGCACAGTCAGGCGTTGCTTTAATCGTTTCGAAAACGGCTACAGGAGCCTCGAGAGCAGGGAGCCCAGCGAGAGGCCTTATAGAGATGATGACGAATTCCGTCGCTGTATCAAAGGGAAGCCGGAAGCTACCATCCGTGAACTGACGAAGTCGCTCGGCTGCAACAGGTCCACCATCCAGAATCGACTCAACTTACCCGGCTACCACAAAGTTCTGCCCTGTTGGATCTCGACCGTCTGACGAACGCCAACAAGCAGAGCCGAATGGGGCCGTCTGCCAGTTTCTCCTCTTCGTCCGCATTGCAAGGAGTTTCTCGAGGACTTGGTCACGGAGGTGGGAGCTGGGTCCTCTACGACAACGTCGCCCGCCGTGCTGTCTGGATCCCGCGCGACGAAGAGCCGCCGACAACGCCGAAAGCCGACCTGCTCCCGCTGAAGATCATGCTCTGCTGCTGGTGGACGCCAAAGGCATGCTGTACTTCGAGCTGCTCCCGCAAGGCAGGATGGTCACAGCCTCTACCTACACCGATCAGCTCGAGGAACTAGCTGGCGGCATCGGAGAAAAGCGTCCCCGACGTGCCTTGGTCTACCTTCTGCCCGACAACGCGCGCCCCCACGTAGAGAAGGAGACCCAGCAGAAGTTGGCGACGCTCGGCTGTGAGACGGTTTCCGGACCTCGCCCCCTCCGACTACAACTTGTTCCGTCCGCTCGAGCACCATTTGGCCGGAAGAAGATTCACTAACTAGGACAGCCTAAAATCCGACTTCGCGGACTTCTTCGAGTCGCAGCCCCCGGAGTTCTGGGCGAAGGGCATCGGCGACCTGCTCAATCGATGGGCCAATGTCGTGAATAACTGGGGATTATATTGTTGATTAGACTTGTTTTTTATTGAGGTTAAAAGAAAAATTAAAAATGGTTAAATTTTTGGACAAGAATTATTGGACAACCTGATAATAAATGAAAATGCCTGCCAGAAGTCTTTCAGCAGGCTTCTAGAAGGTAAATAGAGGTATATTGAAGGCATTGGACCATTTACTAGGAAGTTTCCAAACGCCTTTCGAGGAACCGAAAGCAGAAGCTACCCAACGTGTACCTGAGAACATTTTCGGGCTCGACCACACACATGAATTTCTTAAGATTTGCGAGAAAAGTGTTGGCTTTATTCCCAAGCACGAAATTTAATTCATATGGGTTTGCAGACGAAGTGCATGTACGGTATTCGTGTTCCTCTTTTTACGTAACCAGGGCAGCAGCTTATGCGAGGGTGGAGGCAGACTTGAATGTTGCAAGGGACCTGGCGCTTGCTCTTGCCTCTGTAATTGGAAAGTATTTGATAAATTTTTGGGGTCCCGTGTGTGACTGTGTCACAAGTTCGATCCCGTTGGTAGCGGGAAAACCACGGCTTTGAAACCCCCAGCCGTTACACAGATGAACGGATAAATCACTAGAGCCGGTCCACTTATTATCACTGATATCAAGAGGAAATCTAGTCTCTGGCAAAGTCGGAACAATGGTTAAAGGCTGCAGAAAGGCAGCAAAAAGGTAACGAAAAGAGCCCTTTTATGGAGTCTTCCATTTTTCCTGTCTTTTTCACCCTACAAGGAACACTTCTCAAGAGCCTTTTCCCATCTTTTCCGACTTTGCCTATGGTCTCATCGGCTTGGGCCGCCGCCAAGCGGTACAAAGGCGTAAGTAGAAGGAAAAGTTTGTACGTATCAGTTCAAAAAGGATCTTGCGTGTTCCGAAAAACTCCCCTGCACTCCCTGCGATCGCCCTCGCAGAATCTCTCTTGTTCGATCCGACCACAGCCTCCGCAGTAGTCACTACAGGTTTCACCTTCCTTGTCGGCCCATTCGGACCAGCAGGACTCGGAGCTGTGAGAACTCACCTGGAAAATATGTAGTTTGAACTCTACACTGTGAAAACTCACCACGAAAAAGAATGCAAACAGTGTCACAAGGCTTAAAAGAAATTTCATAGCGAAGGAAAATGTATGCTTCGAGAATCGCTTTATTGTCCTTACATAGGCGTTTTTTATCCTCCAAGAAAAAAAGGTTTTTGAGAGCCCTTTCACTGTTTTTATAGTCATATTTCACTTTTTTTTTGATAAAAGAAGATCCATATTCAAAGTTGTTAACTGCTGGTGGTACCAATAGAATGAGTAGGGACCGCAAGCCATTTCCTCAAAACTATTCAAAAAATATGTTTTTCACACTATTCGATAGCGAAGACTGTCAATTTTAATAAACCGGTTAGTTTTCGAAAAAAGATCCATTAAGAAAAAAGTTATGACGAAAAAACGAGCGCGCGCGGCGTTCAACTGGAGGCAAAATCTCACGGTTGACCCGCTGCCGCACGCTTTCTTAAAAAAAAGAAAAGAAAAAAGGAGTTTTTGGTAAAACTCAAATATAATTTGATTCACTGTCCCAGTAATTATTTTCATTTTGAATTTTTATTTTTGGACACATCTTTCATGTCGTGTCGCTAAAGCTTCAAAGTTTGGTGTCACTTTACAAGCTTAGATATTTTTTTCGCGTCGGTAGATTTTTTTAAATTTTCACTCAAAAAATAAAGAAAGTCTTAATGTATAATATACTCAAAATTTAGAAGCGTTCCTCACTTGGTTTTCAAAAATGCGACGATTTTGTGAAACTTGTCAGTTTTTTTTTGAGTTAAATCTTACTTTTTCACTTATTTATGAAATAAACACAGTTTCAAAAACATTCAGTCTTGTAGAGCGTTGTCGATTACATAGGTTAACAGAAACAGTTTATTTTTTTAAGTGGAACTTTAGCTAGTATAAACGCCTCAAAACATCGTCATTTGGTGGCGTGAAGGGGCGGTGCTTTGCGCTCCCTAAGAATGAGCGAAAAAGTCATACTACTTACTTACTTAGATACTTACAAGGGCTGTGTGCGCGGTGAACATCGAGTTATGAATTGAGGCTTTTATGGTAGATGGACGAGTGTAGGACAAAAGCGCCGATTCCAAGAGCGCCGTTCAAATTGAGCGCCAGTCCGCAATGCGCCGTCGCGTGTATGCGCCGTGTATGCAGACGCCGCTTTCTTTTGCGCCGAGTCCGTTTGCGCCGAATCGTTTTGCGCCGTTATTTCAAACTTTTATTCTTTCGCTCTTTTTCTATCATTGTTTATTGATTGTGTAGTACACACTCATATACAATTCGAATAATTTTCGCGCCACCTGTTAATATGGACTTTTCTGCCGCATTTTCGAAAAAACTCGAACTATTGTTTCAAGAAAATGAGTTCAACGTTACGAAAAACGATTTTCTGCTGTTTCACGTCTGCTAGAATTGAAACTTTGCCTTACCTAACGCAGAAAGTTTGCAATCACAAAAAAAAATCACTAATATGTCGTTTAAAGCTATAACTTTTTTTATCCATTCTCTTTTCCTTACGTTTTCTGTATTTTTCGAAATCAGAAAAGCATATTTGCTTTTTTATTTTTACTTTGAAAAGAAAAAAGGGGATAAAATATTTTACCTGGACCAAAGTGGACCTAAAACTCATCATTAACGGATGGCGCGAAAATTATTCGAGTCGTATATGAATGTGTAGTAAACAGATATTAAAAAATAATATAAAAAGAGCGAATAAATAAAAGTTTGAAATAACGGCGCAAAACGATTCGGCGCAAACGGACTCGGCGCAAAAGAAAGCGGCGTCTGCATACACGGCGCATACACGCGACGGCGCATTGCGTACTGGCGCTCAATTTGAACAGCGCTCTTGGAATCGGCGCTTTTGTCCTATACTCAGATGGACGTAGGGGAGAGTGCTCCAAAACGAAAAAGAAAATCTGCTAAGCGCCATAGGGTACCGAGAAAAAGTTCGTCAAAGTTTTGCCGCCACGTATATCTCCGCGCTCGGAGTGCTCGACTAGCAACTGGTAGCGTAGTGAAGTGGCAGTGTTCTTGAATGCCGCTGACGCTATGCTGGGTTCGATTCCTTTTGACGTAAAACTTTTTTTGCTCTTGTTTTTTCAGTTCTTCTCCACTCTGTTATTAAGAAAAAACAGCGAAAAATGTTTGAATTGAAGGAGATGATTGAAAATTGGAAAAGAAGGAAGGAGAAAGCAAAAAAAAACTTTTTTGGCGTAATATTTCATTTTTCCAACGAAAACTTCTGAAAAATTGTTCAAATAATTGATGCTTGAGCGGCTTCTCGAGATGACAGCACAATAAAATACAATACAAGGTTAGGTAGCTTTTGTAAAAAAATTTATAATTGTGAATAATATCACACCTGGCTCCTCTGGTCTTATTCAACCATTTTTAATGTTGTTTTTCTTCATACTGTTTGGAAATCTTTCATCGCAAAAATTCCACCGACTGCTCTATTTTCCCTTTTTCGAATACCAAAAGTTTTGTTTTGTTGTTCACCGAAACTTCTGAAATTTCTGAAACCTTCAGTTCTAACATTTTTTGCTGTTTTTGTTTAATAATAGATTTTAGAAGAACTGAAAAAACGAGAGCCATCCATGGTGTTGAACGTGTTATAGCATAATTATGGTCTGATTATCTTTTTTTGCCTTGCCAGGGCTAAAAAAGACCGCCCATTCTGTCAGCAGAAGCAAGCCGAACTGCGTGACCGGTGTACCGTTAGCCGCCATAAATGGCGTTGTCTCCCCGTCACCGCGTAGAGGTGTTACTTGAAAGGGAAAGTCATCAGAATTTGAAATTATTCAGAAAAAAAAGCGTTCTCGGCGTTTTCATCGAACTTTTAACAAATCAAGAGAAAAAAAAGAAGAAAAACTTTTTATTTGCGTGTGCAGATGTACTTTTTGCCTTTTATCACTCTTTTGAAGCCGGCGCAGCAGACCAAGCGAGGCAAAAGGCAGACTTCGAAATTGCAACGGACCTTCCGCTCGCTTTCCCCTCTGTAAATGACGTTTGAAGGTTTGAGAGGGCATTTTTGATCATTTCGATTCGAAAAGCTTTCCGATAAACTAACGTGCACTCTCTGTCATCACCGTCACAAGTTCTCACCTGCTCGATCTCTCCACAACCTCCACAGTCGTAGGTACAGGCGGCGCCCTCCTTGTCGACCCATTCCGACCAACAAGACTCGTCGGAACTGTCCTAGAAAGGTTTGAAAATGTTAACTGGATACGAATCCATCCTTTCGAGAAAAAATAAATTTGAAAATTTACCGAGTATGACCGCTGTTTGTGGCTTGTATGCCGCCAATCCCTCACCCCGGGGTTAGATTCAGCCTAAGTATGGCAAAGTATTTCGAAAGTTTCACAATCAGAGCTCACCACCACGAAAAAAACTGCAATCAAAAAAGCAAGGCAGCTTGAATCGAGTCTCATCGCGAATCACGTTTGATGTGCCCTGCTTTATTGTTCATAAATAGGCGTTTTTTATCGCTTTCTTCAAGAATTGTAAACGGATTTCAATGAAAAGCTGGGAACTATCATTTTCTTCTCCACTTTTATTAAGCATTTCATCAAAAGAAAAATTTTGAAGGTTTATAAAAAATGTTCACGATCAGTTTGATGTTCAATAGCCCACTAAAGTGGCCACTTCAGAGGTTCATGGTTAAGGTTTACCTCGAGTCGAAAACCTTTACCCTGCCAAGCTGCGAAAAGTTTGGTGGCTACTTAAGGGATTTTAAGTGGCCACTATAGTAGTCGAATCAGTAGCTGGCAAAAATTTAGTGGCCACTTTAGGAGTCTGAGGGGGACTTCTAGACCACTAAAACTACTTCAGTGTGCACTAAGACACTATCCAATGGCTTATGAAGTGGCCACTTTAGCGTCCTCTTCAAGTAGTCCTTGAGAAACCTCTTAAAAGGCCACTAGAGATTTTTTCATCAGAATAACAGAATTTATGAAATCAAATATTTAAATGTTTTTCAAAATTCGAAGCAGCTTTATTCTTACAACAACAGAAAGTTCATTCATCGGGCTCACAAACGAATTCCTTGTTTTCCTCATCAATCGTTTTTTTGTAGCCATCGCAGCAGTTTTCGCGGGGGAAGAGGCAGATTTCGAAGTTGCACGGCGCCTGACGTTCGCTATCGCCTCTGGAATCGGAAGGTTTGCTGGTTTGAGTTTGGAAGAAATTACTGGGAAAGCTCAAGTGACCACTTGAGGGAATCCTCAAGGACTACCTGGGGGAGGAAAACTCTATAAAAGCCACTAAACAGCGCCTTAATGGCCACTATAGTAATTTCTAGTGATCTAGTTATACCACTAGGCTCCTAAAGAGGTCACTAAGTTTTAGTCACTTAAATGACCACTATTTCGACGACTACAGTGGTCACTGAAAAGTCAAAACCCTAAAGTGGCCACTCAAATTTGCGCAGTCCAAGGAAAATGAAATACTGAAAAGAACTAACTATTTTTCCCTGAAATTTTAAGAAAAGTTGAGTTTTTCGGGTTTTTTATTGATAAATTTCTGTAAGTATTCCTTAATGTGACTGCTTCCATTTCTTTAAAGTCTTTAAGGTTTGAAAGTAGTTGAAATTATTCTTTATTCGGCATTTGATATCTTGGTCGCAATGGGAATGGTTCAATGCGTTGCGGTTATTCGTTTTAAGCTCAAAGAGTTGCAAAAAGAAAACTTAAGTGGCCACTAAAACTTCAAAACTTTAAAGTGACCAGTAAAAATTTCTACTGAACTGTTCAGGAAAACTGACGGGCACTCTCCGTTGGGAGAAAACTTTATAGAAGCCACTAAACAGCGCCTTAGTGGCCACTATAGTAATTTCTAGTGGTCTAGTTTTACTACTTAGGCTCCTAAAGAGGTCACTGAATTTTAGTCACTTAAGTGATCACTAATTCGAAGACTACAGTGGCCACTAAAAAGTCAAAACCTTAAAGTGACCACTAACAATTTCTACAGAACAGTTCAGGAAAACTGACGGGCATTCTCCGTCCCCGCCGTCGCAAGTCCTCTCCTGATCGATCTCGCCACAAGCTCCGCAGTCGTCGCTACAGCTTGCGCCGTCCTTGTCGGCCCATTCCGACCAACTTTGGGATCGAACCTGAGACAGGTAGCCTATTTGTTAGGCCCTTTGTTCACCTAAGCTCGTAATTATACCAAAAAAACACTCACCAAAGTAAAAACGGCGAGAGAAGTGAGCAGGACGAGCTTTCCACTGATGCTCATGATGTTTGTCGGTTTCCCATCTCTTCTCCGTATTTAAACCCATTTTGGTCATTGTATATTCCAAAAAAAAAATCGTCTCGTTTTCCCACATGCGACGATCTCCGACCATTGGATTTATGAATCGAAGGTTGGAATTTGAATGGCCTTTTTTTGATGCGAGAGAGAAGAATGGTTAACAGATCGGTGATCAAAGTTTTATTATGTTAATAGTTCGATCCAAGGTTTTTCAATCACGGGGAATGCAGGTGAACTCATTCTTCGTGACCTTGGGCTTCAAGCCAGGAGCGCAAGACGAACGGGGAAAAAAGCAAACTTTGAAGTTGCAAGCGGCTAGTCGTTCACTTTCGCCTCTGGAATGTATTCTTTAGCTTCTTAAAAAAAATTGTCCTGGACTTTTCTGCGCCCTCTTTCTTTAACGCGCTCTTTTCGCGTTTCTTAGGAACCTTATAGTGGTCCCTACAGAGGTTAGTAGCAACCTTTATAGAGACCGAAAAAGTGGTCCCTATAGGGGTAAAAGAAATATGCTCTCTATAGAGGTTCAGGGTCTGACCCCTTAGACCCTATAGCTTAAGAGGCCCCTATAGGTATTATTCAATTTGATTTGAAAAAGATTATTTTTCTAGTTTTACGCATAGAGTCCATAATAAAAACCGAACATGATGTCCCCTATAGAGACCATTTTTGTGAGCTTTAGTGGCCCCTATAGGGGAGGTGAACTAGCCCCCAGAGAGGAACCTTCAAGAGCTTTAAGGTTTCCCCTAGGGGTCTTTATAGGGGTAAAATAAAGGTGGTCTTTATAGAGGTATCGGCTCTGACCCCTTAGACCCTAAGGCTTAAGTGGCCCCTATAGGGATTATTCAATTTGATTAACAAAAGTTATTTTTCTAGTTTTTCGCATAGAGTCCATAACAACAATCGAATATAATGTCCCCTATAAAGACCATTTTTGCAAGCTTTAGTGACCCCTATAGGGGCAGGCCTCAGAGAGGAACCTCCATTTGAGTTTGCCTCTAGAGGGATCATTCTGGCGTTCCCAGGCTGACTTTCGCCGGTGAGAGAACAGACACTCGAAAACTGGGCGGGAAACTGACTGGCAGTCCTTGGAATTGCCCCCTTGGCAAGTTCTGACCTGCGCGACTCGCCCGTAAGCCCCGCAGGTGTCGTTGCACCTCGAGCCAGGCTTATCCGTCCATTCTGACCAGCTGGAGGCTTTCACCTGTAAATATTCCTGTACCAGAGTTTTCGAAACGAAACTCATCACCACAAAGAATACTGCAAACGCCGACAGAATCACGTAACTTAAGAGGAGTTTCATCGCGAGGTGTTGGAAAGACTTTGAATGTGCCTTGAAGCACCAACAATGTTTATAGCCCTCTTTTTATTGTTTTGTCGCTTATTTATGATTCTGGTGTTACAAACAGTGAAGGGCCTTTTGTACGATTGCTTGGAAAAAAGTTCGAAAAATACAGCAAGCATTTTTGGGGGAACCCAACTGGTCCAGGAGGGGTTGGCTTGGCTTTCAAAAACTTTCAAAAGTTTGGTATAAAAATCAGTTTTGAGAGCAAGAAGGTGGTGTTGACAAGGATGATATGAATTTTAACTTTTTGAGGTAGTAATCATTTTAATTTTTGAAAAAGGGCTGTCGGCCTTTAATTCTGTCTATGTATTTCAGAAAGTGATTTAGTTCGAAAAATCTATCAAAAAGTTTTATTCAGAAGTCAATTCGGAATAATTCAATTTTTCTATAGTCTGTGTGCCAAGACTTGGAATTTCACCGAACGACATTCCGCTGTTCCGCTGCGTGCGTTCGCGGAGCGTCTTTCGAATCTAGGTCACGCTTTCAATTAGTTGTTATTGCTGTGAGAGCACAGGAAAGTAGAATACCTTAAAAAAAGAAGAAAAAAAAGTTGAAAACGCGACCAAGGTTCGAAAGACGCTTCGCGAACGCACGCAGCGGAACAGCGGAATGTCGTTCGGTGAAATTTCAACTCGTCTCACACAACCTAGTTTTTTTTTTTCTGGTCGAAAGCGATGAAAAGAATATTATTATCTTAGCAAAGTCGCTGTTATGATTTTTAGAAAAAGACATTTTTGGTCCGAGGGATGAACTTTTCAGGAAAAATTGAATTTCTTTTCATTTTTTTTATAAAGTTAATATGATTTTTGTATTTTTTTCTCTTCTAGCATTCAGTTTGAGGTTGTCTTAGGAAATCGTTTCAACGTTTTTTTACGTTTTCCGAGTCGAATAAACTGAAATAATATATAATAATTTATATAGTGTTTCAAACAATCCGGTCGTGAAAAAGAATTTATTTCGCACGAACTCTTATTCTTGGGGCGTGCAAATTCGCTGCTTGTCCTTGACTTCGTAGACGGTACCAGGTTGACAAGCAGGCCGAGGAAAGAAGCAAGATCCGAAGTTGCACCTCGCCAGACGCTCACTTTCGCCTCTGAAAACTCTTTTCAGTGTTTCAGAAGGGGAAACTAACTGGCATTTGTTATTGTTGCCGCCTAGGCAGGTTCTAACTTGCTCGATCCGACCGAAAGCGCCGCAGGTGTCGTTGCAAACCGCGCCAGGTTTATCGGTCCAACCTGACCAGCCTTGAGATCTCACCTAGGGCAAGAAAAACCTTGTCAATTTTCCCAACTTGATGCCGTGTTCAAAGTGACCAATGGGTCCCGAGACGAATCTATTTCTCATTTTTAAAAAACGCGATTTTTTTATTTTTTTTTGTTTTGTTTTAAAACACATGCCGTGTTGAAAGTAATTCCGTGAAATTCAAAATAGCCACCAGAGAGTGGAAAATATGACTGAATTTCAGTTCGCGAGAATGTGCCAGAGCGCCGCAGTGTATGCACACAACACACTCTACTTTACGGAAAAAATATGCCGTCGCCAAAAAAACGGCGTGTGTTGGAGCCACTGGTTCGCGTCTTAGTGGTCACTATAGTAGTTGGCCTAGTAGTACTACTTAGACTTCTAAAGAGGTCACTTGATTTTAGTCACTTAAGTGACCACTAAAAAGTCAAAACCCTGAAGTAACCACTAAAAATTTTCGTAGACTGGCCAGGGTGGAGCGCTGCGTACGCGACGCGGCTCTTTGGCGGGAAAATCGAAGTCAAACGCAACCATTATTTTTTTTTATACTTATATTCGTTCACTGCATTTTTGCAAACTATAAAAAATATAAATTTATCGAAAACTATCGAAAAAGAGAAAAATAGAAACATGTGACTCGCGTCTGAACTCGATTTTCCCGCCGAAAAACGCGTCGCGTACGCAAAGCCTCACCCTTCCCAATTTACCCATGCCGCCTTTAAAGTCACGATGGATCGACTATAAACGTGCAAATCAAACTTACCACTATGAAGAAAACTGACAGGAGGCCGAAACTCGGAAAGAATTTCATCGCAAGAAAGTTTATTGTGCCGCAAATCACCGATATTTATAGGCCTGTTTTAATAGTTTTCTGTTTTTATGACCTGGGAAAATCCTTTACGAAATGGTTACTGCTCAAAATAATCGTATCAAAAATTTAGCAAGCAAAAAAAATCACTAATAAAGGGTTTCATTTTTTATTTTTTCAGGGTCGAAATTGAGGATCAGAAACTTCGAACCCCTTCTCCCGCGAAACGACTTGTCAAAAGACACCGGGGCTTCCGATGAATGTACTTCTGGGCAAAATTAACACAGGTTTATTTTTGAACATTCTGTTATCAAGTAAATATTGCTCTTATTGGCTAGTTACTTTTTGACTGGCGCTTCTAGCCATTCCAAATGCGACAGAGAGGTCCCAAGATATTGCAAAAAAATATACTTCAATCGATGATTTATTTCGTTAGTCTCAAGCCTCTTCGCATAAGCCTTTTATTTAACCTAACAGTTTCCTTGCAATTAAAGGCGCATGCCCACAGGCAGACTACGCGCATCGAAGGGAAGCTTCCCGGAAGGGTTCTGTAGATCGGAGAAAAGTAAGAATCGTGAGAAGTTGGTGCGGAATGAACTATAGTGAAAGATGTAATCGACTGAGCGATGGAGAAAAGGCTTTTGGAGCCATATTGAACCTTTGACGAACTCGAAGTTCATTTGTAGTTGATTAATTTGAAGTCATGGTTTTACGGTTTTTCGGCTCGTTGTTCTGGGCGTAGTTCATCCCCTCGACAAGTTCAGAATGAAGCCGAAAGCCGCCCCCCTTTGGTGCTCGAGCTCAGAGACCGTGATCTGAGAAATACCGTATTCTTCAAATTTTTGTGTACAGGGTGGTCCAAAAGTATTGTCGCAAAGAAAAAAACTACGTAACTTTTAAAAAGGAACAAATGGAATGAAACCATGACCTGTGGAGAGTGTGCAGCTTGTTTATTCATTCTACCTTTTTCATTGGCTTCCTGAGACGCCTTAGCAAGTACCCGACGCTTTTTGGGTTCAGCTTGGGTGAACAGCTTCTCGTCGCTGAAAAAAGTTCTGAGGTGGCTGTTTTGGTGCAGGCCGGCAAGCAGCATCTTACACCTCTTCAGTCGGGCTTCCTTGTTTCTTCCGGATAGAACGGCTGCCTTCCGAACACGATAAGGGGTGAGTACGAGAGGGCTCGTATTCATTCTCTGGCGATTTTTCGAATGCTTTGATGTGGATTTCGACGAATCCTTTCCCGAACTGCCTTCGTTCTCTAAGTGGTGACGGAGCTGTGCGGTCTTCCACTTCTAACACGGTCCTGGACACCTCCTGTCTCCTTTCATTGCTTGATAGTTCTTTTCGCCGTTCTTCGCCCAACGCCGAGCAATTTACAAATAGTCATTGTCGATGTTCCTTCTTCCCTCAGCTTGAAGATTGTAACTCGATGAGGGCAAGAGGTTTCCGTAAAAATGAACCGATCATTACGAAACTTTAAAGGTATGCCTATTCTGTTCAGATTTTGAATGTCAAGTCGTCGCTCAAGCTCCGCCCCTAATGGTTCGATGAACCAATCAGAGAGCGAGCCATCCACAGAGTGTTTTTCAATGAAGTCATTGCACTTGACATTAAAAATCTGAACAGACTATAGAAAAAAAACATGATGAACAAATAAAAATATTTAAAAAATCACGGAATATGCGTCAAGGTACACCACCTTGGCGCAAACTTTTGCGACAATACTTTTGGACCACCCTGTAAACTCTTACTTGACTGCTCCGAACGAACATCAACAAGTAGATTTATAATTGTACAGCTTGAAATAAGTTTGCTTTGAAGGGAAATTTCATGGCTTCTCAGTGCAGATACGCTTGCTGTCCTTGACTTCTGGGCTGTAGCCAGAACAGCAAAGGGGACGAGGAAAGGTGCAAACTTCCAAGTTGCACGCCACGATTTGCTCATTCGCTCCTCTGAAAATCTTACGAGGTTTCAGGAGTTCGAAATCAACCTAATGGGTTTTGAAACTAACAAGCAGCCATTGGCGGTTTGGCAAGTTCTGATTTGTTTGAGGCCACCGCAAGCGCCGCAAGTGTCGTCGCAAGCTTCGCCAGGCTTATCAGTCCATTCGGACCAGCCGGATTCTTGAGATTCGACCTGAAATCATGGATTTTCATGATAATTGCTTTGAGACAAAGCCACAAAGAAGACAGCAAAAGCCGACAGAAGACAGAGGAATTTCATGGCCAGGATTTATTTTGCCGAGAGTATTCTGTATTTATAGTCATTTTTTTATTGTTACCGTACGATTTGTGAGAAAAAGCCCCCGCAAAGGTGATCTTTGAATAGTAGGGAATGTCTAGACTTGACAGGGCTTGTGGTTAAATCGGCCAAGAAAGAAGTCTTGAAATTAGTCCGAAAGTTCTTCAAGAGCTTCGAAATGCCATAGGTATATTCATAAAGGTTTTTCGGAAAAGACATTTGATAAGACTTGGAATGGAACCTGTCTGCGTCTCTTTTCCCTCATCGGGAAAGCATAGGGACATGAAAACAACCCTTAGAAACTCTAGAGTTGTTACTATAGGGGTAAATTTAGGATAGATATACTCATAGAGGTCTTGCGGCGGATTTATAGTCTATTCCTCACGACTTTGAACATTCGAACGTATTTGGGTCTATTTTCTTTTGTAGAAAAGACGTAGGGACATGAAAACAACCCTTAGAAACTCTAGAGTCGTCCCTATAGGGGCGACCATAGGATAGGTATGTTCATAAAGGTCTTACGGCAAATTCTTAGTCTATTCGCCAAGACTTGAAAGGAAACCTGTCCGCGTCTCTTTTCTCTTATCGGGAAGACATGAAAACAGCCTTAGGAACTCTGGAGTCGTCACTATAGGGGTATAGATGGGTATATTCATAAAGGCGCTTCGGATTTATAGTCTATTCGCCATGAATGAACTATTCGGACCTGTCTGCGCCTCTTTTCTCTCACCGGGAAGGCAAGAAAACAGTCTTAGAAACACCAGAGCCGTCACTATAGGGGAAAACATAGGATAGGTATATTCATAAAGGTCTTGCTTCGGATTTATAATTTTTTTGCCAAGACTTGAAATGAAACCTGTCTGCGTCTCTTTTCTCTCTTTGAGAAAGCATAGAGACGTGAATACAGCCCTTGGAAACTCCAGAGCCGTCCTATAGGGGCAGCCTTAGGATAGGTATATTTATAAAGGTCTTGCGGAGAATTCATAGTCCGTTCTTCACGAATTTGAACATCCTAACTTTTTTGGGTCAACTTTCTCTTCGGGAAGAAATAAAGACATGGAAAAAACCCTTAGAAACTCTAGAGTTGTTACTATAGGGGTAAATTTAGGATAGGTATACTCATAAAGGTCTTGCGGCGGATCATTTTTTCAATGAAAAATATGAACATGGGCTGGTCACGTTTTGAACAAAACATTTGAGGACCCTCTAGAGAGTACTTGAGCTTTAGGGGATAAAAGGTCAGATCCTAGCCCCCTACAGGTACCACCAATATTGTATCCCTATAGGGGGCACTTTTTTCCCACTACAAGGCATTTTTTTTTCCCGGACCCCTATAGGGACCACTCTGGCGTTCCTTACGTGGGAGGTCATTTCACTTTGCAGTTGGGGACTTCACTAAATTTGGCCAGAACACTTCTTGACAAATCAGAATAAGATTCTTAAAGTTTCAACCTGAACAGTTCTCTATTTTTCAATAAATAAGGGTCCAAAGCCTCAAAAAAGTTTTTTTTTAATGAGTTTTGAGGGCTCCTTTTCTCAAAAACAAAGGTTTTGTAGGTTGAGACTTTCAGAATATTTTTCTGGATCATCAAGGAGGGCTCTTGCCAATTTTCAGGAAAACCGTGAAGTAAAACGACTTGTTAGGTACGAAGTGAGAAAGTGGGCATGGTATGAGAGGGCCCAGAGATGTCAGACAGTTCCAAGTTTTTGTGAATGTGTACAATGCTTTGGCCAGCTTGACTTTTATCTGTATTTTTCGTTTTGAATTATTCTTATTTCTGAATCTTCGGTTAACAGTGTCCATGAATCAGATTCCAGAAAATAGTTTTATTATTCAAAAAAAAAAAGATCTTGTTAGTACAAACTAAAATTTTCATTTTTCAGGTTAAGCGCAAAGAAATTGCGTGCCCTTGGTCGTGAGCTTGAGACCGTCACAGCACTTTTCACGCGGCCAGACGCAGATTTTGAAGTTTCAGCTCGCCAATTGCTCACTGGCGCCTCTGGAAAATGACCTCTTACTGACTTCAGAGATCAAGTTCAAAAGACTGACTTGCAGCTTTTAGACTTTCCTCCTGTGCAAGTTCTGACCTGCTCGATCCGACCACAACCTCCGCAGGTGTCGTTGCAAATCGCTCCAGGCTTATCCGCCCATTCGGACCAACTGGATTGTTTGGCTTTTGCCTGAAGAAGAATCCATTTTGAAGTTGTCAAGAATAAAGATTCACCATTGCAAAAAAGACGGCGAAAGCCGCCAGGAGACCAAAGCTCAGTAGGAATTTCATAGTCACGTTTTTCCTGATGCAGATCACCTATATTTATAGCCATGTTTTCACCTTGTTTTATTATTTTTTTTCTGATATTACGAACTGTGGGAAGATTGCCGTGCACAATGGGGTTCATGGTAGCAGCTTTATTTTTTTATATTTGCACCGAATTGTTCGCAGGAAATGGCAAAAATGGTTTTTTTTTTTGTAGTTCTAGAGAACGCCAGAGTGGTCCCCATAGGGGTTAGACGAGAAACAGCCCCTCCAGGGGACGGAAAAGTGCTCCCTGTAGGGATAGAATTTAGATGGTTCCTGAAGGTTTTGTTGTAATTCTAGTTTTTTTGAAGCTTCTTCATGAATTAAAAAATAAAAACGTAAACCTTGAGAATTTTCTACGTGTGACGAGAATTCAGACAAAGTGGCCCCTCAGGGAGAAAACAGCCTCTCTAGGGGACGAAAAAGTGCTCCCTCTAGGGGTAGAATTAAGCTGGTTCCTATAGGTTTTATTGTGATTCTAGATTTTTTAAAGCTTCGTACTTGAATTGAAATAAAAAAGCAAGGTTTGAAGATTTTCTAAGTGCGATTAGAACTCAGGAACGGTTGAGCGGCCCCTATAGGGGTTAGGGAAGAAACAGCCCCTCTAGGGGACGATAAAGTGCTCCCTCTAGGGGTAGAATTCAGATGATTCCTATAGGTTTTGTTGTTGTTCTAGCGCTTTTTTTTGTAGTTCTACAGTTTTTTCTTGTAGTTCTAGAGAACGCCAGAGAGGCCCCTATAGGGGTTAGGGAAAAAACAGCTCCTCTAGGGGACAAAAAGGGCTACCTCTAGGGGTAGAATATAAGTAGTTCCTATAGGTTTTATTGTAATTCTAGTTTTTTTGAAACGTTCTACTTGAACCGAAAAAATGACGTAAACCTTGAGAATTTTCTACGTGTGTGCAGAATTCAAGAACGCCAGAGTGGTCCCTATAGGGGCTAGGGGAAAAAAGCCCCCTAGAAAGAGGAAAAGTGCTCCCTCTAGGGGTAGAGTTCAGAAGGTTCCTATAGGTTTTATTGTAATTCTGAATTTTTTGAAGCTTGTTACTTGAATTGAAATAAAAACGTAAGCCTTGAGAATTTTCTACGTGCGATTAGAACTCAGGAACACCAGAGTGGCCCCTAGAGGGGCTAGGGAAGAAACAGCCCTTCTAGGGGACGAAAAAGTGCCCCCCTCTAGCCGTAGACTTTAGGTGCTTCCTATGAATATTATTGCAATTCGAGAGTTTTTGAAGCTTCTTACTTGAATTGAAATAGAACGTAAGCCTTGAGAATTTTCTACGTGTTGCCAGAATTTAGGGACGCGGACTGGCCCCTATAGGGGCTAGGGAAAAAACAGCCCCTCTAGGAAGCTGAAAAGTGCCCTCTCTAGGGGTAGAATTTAGTTGCTTTCTATAGGTTTTATAGTATTTCTAGATTTTTCGAAACTTCCTACTTGAACCGAAAAAATAACGTAAACCTTAACGATTTTCTACGTGCGATTAGAACTCAGGAACACCAGAGTGGCCCCTAGAGGGGATAGAGAAGAAACAGCCCCTCTAGAAGACGAAAAAGCGCTCCCTCTAGGGGTAGAATTTGAGAGGTTCCTATAATTTTTATTGTAATTCTAGAGTTTTTGAAGTTTCTTACTTGAAATGAAGTGAGAACGTAATACTTGAATTGAAATTTTAGAACTCAGGAACACCACAGTGGTCCCTATAGGGATTAGGGAAAAAACAGCCCCTCTAGGAGACGAAAAAGTGCCCTCTTTAGGGGTAAACTTTAGGCGCTTCTTATAGGTTTCATAACCGAACCTCTAAACAGAAAAAAAAAACAGTCCCTCTAGGGACAAAAAAAAGAGCTCTAGAGGTTGAATTTAGGCGCTTCCTTTAGGTTTCATAACCGAATTCCTGAAAAGGGTAAAAGGGCTCTTTAGGGTACAAAAAAGGGCTCACTTGGGGTGAAATTCAGGCGCTTCTTATAGGTTTCAGAACCGAAATCCTGAGCTTCTAAATGTTCTTATAGGGTTCCCCTACATTTTGATCCAGATTTTACAAAAACTTGAAGATTATAATGAAATTTTTCGACTGTTCTGAAATTTTCCAGTTAAAGAAGCGTTTATTATTGAGTTTCTTGCATGGAGTTCATAACAATAAACGACTAGCAAGCTCCTCCCTGAAGTGGCCACTAACCAAAAACCCTAAAGAAGCCACTTTTGCGAGATGCCTGGATAGCAACCTTAAAGATGCCCCCATAGGGACCCCTCTGGCGTTACTAAGAACTTGAGTATTTATTCAATAATATATTGAAAGGAATGATCTCTTGGTCTTGACCGATCAAAGAAAAAACGCTGATTCCGTTGAAATCGGCTCCTTATCAAAGCGTCATCTGAATGCACTTACGCTAAAAGCATTTCCAGACGCGACAGGTAAACGCCTCGAGCGAAGGCCCCCTCTGAGCCTCCGCTTCTGTACAATCTCTTACCACATCCTTGTTATTTCAAACGTTTTAGAGCTTTCAGACGTCGCCGTCCTCCACCTATAAAAGATGGCCAGGACTTTCTTCTATTATTTGTAACTTTGTTATTTTTATTATTTTGAATGATTCTTCTTGACTCTTGAGTCTTGTTCTGCGTTTCACACCAGAAAAGGATCAGGCTTAGAACAGCTAAGATCTTTTACTGGTAGCGGTTTCATGGTTCCGTCCATCTGGGAGCCTCTGAAGATGATTCCATCCGCTTCCAATCAACTCTGCCCTGCTTAGAATCAAAATTTGTTTCCCTTTCATTTTTGCCTCCACCGTCCACCACAAAATATCGCTATCCCAATCGAAACCTGAGTAATATCATCATTTTTCACCAGAGAAGCATTTTTGCGATTAAAGTTTACAAATTATATATGAATAGAAAGTTTTTGGGGCAAAAAGAACTTTGGTGACAACAAAAAAAAAAATTGAAAGTTTGAAAAAAAGCGGAAATCCGAAAAATGGCAAAACGTGTTGTCCATAGAGCGACTTTACTGCATAACGCCCTTTTTGCGGCAACTCAAACTTTCTTCTCTCCGACTTTGAGTTATTTTTTCTCCGGAACTAGAAAATTTGGTACGTTTCCAAGTTCACCGTTCGATTCGCAATGAAAAGCTCTACAAAGTACTGCTTTGAACTGGAACACCGTTTTTTACTGCCCCTATGCCTTAAGGGATGATGATGAGCCCACAAAAAACTTCTGCCGGCCGGTCCACAGGCTCTGAATCACTCAAAAAAAAGAAGTCAAAGTTTTTTCCCTCACTTTGTCCTTTGCAACCACGTCCATTCGCAACCTTTTCCTTCTTTCCAACCGCGTCGCTCGTCGTGTCGCCAGCGTGGCGTGGCCTCCATTTGCGACTTTGAACAAAGTTCGAATTACAGAAAAATTTCAGATTCAACTACCAATCCCGCTCGCGACATCGCGGACGCACGAAAGAACGGTGTTCAACGCCGCAGCAAAAATATTCGACGTCAAGGACCTCAAGCAGGCGGACCCGACTTCTTCGTCTCCACGGTCGCAGGGGGAAGAATTTTCCTTCGCCATCATCTTGACTTCCAGAACGAGCGGAGAAGATCGTTCGGAATTCTTCTGCTCGCCCAAGCGAGCCAACGTCAAGAAGGAAATGCCATCCACGGGAGAACCGCGGTCCTACCTGGGCACCCATATTAAACAAGATCAAGGAGCGTCAAGCAGACCTCAACGCCCGCGGAACCAAGCAGGGCCTCCCCTCGGTCAAGTCCCTGCCGAGCGCCTGGTCCAAGTGATTCGGCCCCCAAAAGGTATATTTTGTTCTATAGCCTATTCCGCGCCAGCTTGTCACGTTTTTTCTTCCGCCAAAAAGACCGTATACCAAAATTTCTGCTTTTATAACGGCAAGAAACAAAGGTCTCGAAGCGAAGTTGGTCAAATTTGACCTGCCCTTTTTGCACAATGAAAAACGTGACAAGCTGGCACGGAATGGCCTATACTCTTTATCTTAAGCGTTTTCTTTCAGTCAAAAAAGGACATAGACTATTAAAAAAAAAGCTCTCAGTCAAGCCAGCAACACACTTCGCAAGGCCTTTAAACCCCCAGATGATTTCAAATAAAAAAGTTTCTCGCTCCTCTTCTTCTTCTTCTTCTTCAAAAAACCTCTTATAGGCGATGTGACACCACTTGAAATTTCATGGAACGATACTCCGATGTTCTTGTGGTGCTGTCGCGAAGCGCCTTGAATTTGCGGATTTCGGTCGCGATTTCCATTTTTTCTTTTATTTGGTGTTTTCACTTTTTTGAAAATGTTTTAATTGTTTTTTACGTGCAAAAACGGAACTATTCTTGCTTTTGCACAGAAAAATAGTCAAAATTTCAAATGAAAGAAAAAATGGAAAGCGCGACCGAAATTCGCAAAGGCAAGGCGCTTTCACGGCCACAAGGCCACGCAGCGGAGTGTCGTTCCATGAAATTTCAAGTCGTGCCACATCGACTATAACAACAAAATTTTCCGATTCTAACTGAACTTTCAGACGTCGCCATCCACGACCTATGAAAGAGGGCCAGGAAGGAGCCGAAACAACATCAGATCCGACAGCGAACCTCTTCTATTATTTGTAACTTTGTAACTTTTATTATTTTAAATGAATCTTCTTGACTCTTGAATCTTGTTCTGCGTTCCACACCAAAAGAAGAAGCCGCCAGGAAAGGATCAGGCTTGGAAGATGTTTTGCCCGCAGGTGGCCAGTGAAGACGTTGTAGTAGAAGATTTATTAGTAACAAGAAACTAGACTATGCTAGCTTGTTTACAATAACAAACAAGGGGTTATATAGTGCTGAGGGAAGAGATCCCGAAGATTATGGAATGTTCCCGAATAAAGGTGGAGTTTAGATAGTATTGAGATTAAAGTAAAAGATGGAACATTCCAGAGTTTTAGAGATCTGTCCCGGAAGCATTAGAACATTCGAGAACAATGTGGAACCTTCTAGAAAGGTAGGGAACAAATGAGAAGATTATGGAACTTTCTAGAAGGGAAACCTTTACAGATGATCCCTATGACGTAATGAGACTAGAAATGTATGGAAAACTATAGAACATTCTAGAATCAGCTTAATATAAGCGTTATGCTCCAACAGAAGAAATAAGAACTTTTACTGTATCTAGTTTCAACCTTTTCAAAACTTTTGGAAGGAAGTTCTTTAGACTGAAGGCTTTAGTAGCCTCATTTTTTAAACGAGGTTGTTGAGAGGTAAAATGGATAACCTGGTAAACCTGTCGGCCCCTCTACCGTTCCTAAGTATTATTTAAGTAAAATGGAGAAAGATAACAAATTAGTATAATCCGTGTGCGACGACTTGAAATTTCCATGTACGACATTCCGCTATCCCGCTGCGTGCGGTCGCGACGCGTTTCTGGCTTTTCTGTCCCGCTTTTTTTTTCTTCTCTTTTTTTCAGTATTAAATGAAGGCCGTAGATTTAAGAAATCACTACATAATTAAAACCTGGTTTCTTTAGGGTCCAAAAATCCGAAAAACCTCAAAAAACGGCGAAAAATGGTAGAAAACTATCTTTGCCGATCTTGTAGGCCCTCTTTTACCATTCAAATAACGCTCAGTTTTAAAAAAACCGCACTAATTGAAGACCGTAGATTCAGGATTTCGCAACGAATAAATTAATTAGTTTCATTTTAGGGTCCAAAAAGTCGGAAAATAATGTAGTAAGTAGGAAAAGAGGAGATTGGCAAAGATAGTTTTCCACTAGTTTTCGGTCTTGTTCGCCGTTTTCTGCGGTTTTTTCGGTTTTTCGAAGCCATTAAATGATGATAGAATGTTCTTTAGTAGCTTCACTTTTTAAAAAATGGTTGAGTGGTATATAAAATGGATAACCTGGTAAACCTGTGACCATGAGTCGATCTTCTTTTCAAACTTTTTTCAAAAAAAAAACTTCGATTAAACTATTAACAAAGGGTTCCTTTGATAATCCCACCTATCGTCTAAAAATACGTTCAGTTCCGCTGAGCCTTTAGTCGCATTAAAAATGGCTCGACCGATAGAACTCGGAAAATCTGTATCTTGGTCCTCAAACCTTTATTTTGTATGTACTCTGGAACTTTAATAATCTTTATGAACAGACATTCAATAAATAATTCCATAATGTCATAATAAGTTAAAGTATTTAGAGTTCATTCTTCAGTTTCTTGGCAGACGAACAATTTGTTTTCCAAGTCGATGGCCTTCTTGGTTCCTTCACAGCAAGGGTGACGCGGGAAGAGGCAGATGTCGAAGTTGCACCTCGCCAGTTGCTCGCTCTCGCCTCTGAAGTGCACTTTTCCGTTTTTCGGGACTTTAATTTGGCTGAAGTTCACTGAAAAAGACTCACTGGCAGTTTGTGGCCGGGTCGGGGTCTTCGCAGGTTCTGATCTGCTCGATTCGACCACAAGCCCCACAGGTGTCGTTGCAACTCGCGCCGGGCTTATCCGTCCATGCCGACCAGCCAGCTTCTTGCGAATCCACCTGAAAGTTCACACAACCCCCTCTCGAAACCTTGAATCAAAACTCACCACCGCGAAAAGGACCGCGAACGCCGAGACGACAACAAGACTCAGGAGGAATTTCATCGCGTGAGTTTTGCACCGGGTTTTCTGCACCGCTGTTTAATGTTCCTCCAAACTGCTGTATTTATAGTGCTCACGGCGCATTTTTATCGTTCTGAGCCGTTTTTTTTCTCTCTCTGCCTTGGTCTTGCGACCTGTCGAAAGTCCTGGCACAATGGGGCACTGATCAGTGGCCCTTGGACGAAATATGCAGTATGCAAATACGACTCTTTTGCAAAAGAATTTTTGGTCCCAGTGGTTTCTATAGTTCAAAAAATCGAAAAAAAAAACCTGAACGACTTGGGAACGGGAATGCAAGAAAGAGCAAAAGATTAAAATTTTGCACGTTTACTGTGTGCAAGTGCAAAAGTCCGTGAACACTCAACCAGCATTTCAAATTTTTTTTTTTTCAAATTTTTCTTGCTTATTTTGTCTTTTGATTTTGTTTTCAACCTTCTTTCAATTAGATGTTGTTATGAATGTGAATTTGATCACATTTTGATACTTATCACTATAGGGAATGTGCGCATTTACTAGAAATATACCAAAAAATGAGTTTTAAAATTTTCAAGCCGTCGGAAAAAAATAAGTAAAGAGGAGTGTTAAAGCCGAGTTAAGACTTTTCGACATTAAAAATTTTTTTCAAAATTTGAACCTGAGTTTTTCGCAACAAATTTGTACAATGTTAAAATGCACTTTCAGATTTTTACGCTTACCCATGGTTTTCCCGGATTTGTTCTTTTGGTTGAAGGGCTCGGCGGTTGACTCGCAGGATACTTCAGATGATGTCAGTTTGAAATAATTGAAATGAGAAAAATCCAATTAATATCAGGAAGTTGAACGGACGGAAGAGATTTGCGAGGAAGAGGATTCGCACAATGAAACGGTAGTTTTGAATGATTTTTGACAGGATGAAAATAATTTTTGAGCTTCAGAATGATGCAGAAAAGTCTGTGACCTTAGATTTGGATGAAAATTTTACGGATGGCGTTGAAAAATTGAATACTCCGGAGCCACGCGTAAGCAATAATATTTAAAAGAAAAATGGTTGAAAAAAATGATTTTTTTCAGCCGGATTCGCCGATTCCACCGGAAATCGGCCAGGAAACTGAAAAATTGAACACTCCGGAGCCACGCGTAAAAAATAAAAAAAAAAAAAAATCTTGTTTTATGATTATTTTTCAGCCGGATTCGCCGGTTCCACCGGAAGTTGGCCAAGAAAAGGAGGAGGAAGATGAGCCGACGATGATTGAAGTGGTCCCTCTAGTGGAGCCAAAAAAAGTCGCTCTCCTCGTCTTTTGACATTTCTTCTAATTCACACGAACAGGCTTTCGAGTGATTTGAAATTTATATTTTATTTATAATTTTTTTCGGTTTTTTTCAGTTTCGGATCCGATGAATCTTACTCGGAGAGTAATAATGGAAGTGATATTGGACAGGTTTTTTTGAATATTATTATTTTCTGATTTTTTTGTTTGAAACAACGCTGGTGAAATTTGAACTTTGAGGTCTGAATTTGCTATTTTTTATCGTTGCTAAGTACTAAGTTCCATTTTTCATATTTTTTTTTGACTTATTCCAAAAATTTTTCACAAATCCTTTTTTTTTCTTTTTGAGTCTTACTTTGAAGTTTTGAGAATTTTTTTCAAACGAGAAAATTTCGTTAAAAATATGTTTTTACAGGTTTTTTTAACCGTTACAACTTATGAGAAAAAGTTTCGAAATTCGAAATTTGGTTTTTGTAGAAAAAATATTTCTCCTTTTTTTTTTCAAGTAGCACTGTTATTCAAGTTGTTCTATTGAATTTGTTTTTTTTTAATGGCTTCCAAAATTTTTTTCGTGCTTATGATGTACACCAGGCTTACTCCAAAGCGTTAGGAGAAAAATTTTTTTTGAAAAGGTTTTTTTCTTGCTTTTTATATTTTCTGGCGTGTTCAAAAAAAGGAACGCAAAATGTTACGAAATGCAAAAAAATCGTTAATTTTTTAAAAAAAAGGTACTGTTTCGGGGCAACTTTGGCTTTTGCGTTTCGAAAAAAATGTTCCGTTTCTCCTTTTTTTTGGGTGTTGCCCACAAAAAGCTTTTTAGCCCCCCCGTTGAACTTCTGATGAAAGTATGCTAAAGAGTACTTTAGGACCTCCTTATTCCAGAACAGGAACGGAAGTTGTCACAAGTTATGAAAAAAGACGATATTTCGAGAATTCTGAAGCGTCTTCACTTGAAATGCCGGAATTTTTCTTGTTTTGAAATCAGGAGAACCTTGAGTACACATCAGAAAATCAAAAGTACAACTGCGGGCTGAAAAAGTTTCCTAGTAAATCCTTAAGGTCTTCCCCGTGCCTGATAATGCTGAAGCGATCGCATTTTTGGATTTTCAAGAGGAAGTTGTCTTCACCGACTTCTCTTCCGACTTCCAGGCACCTCCAGCCAGTCCGATCAGGCCTCAGGTTCAACATTGACAAAAATTCAAGAAAAATCCCCTTTTTCCAGTTTGATTACACGCCCCGAGTGACGAGGAGCGCTTCGAAGATGACTCCTCAAAAGTACGGATTTTTCATTCTCTTTAAAGTTCGGTACTTTCAGATCTTCTGCGAAATCATCTCGCGATTCGGTCATTGTACTCGGGGTTTTTAACTGGAGAAATTGAAAAGTAAAAAAACATTTTTAGGAAACTCCGGATAAGAAGTTTGATGACGTGGCTTCGCAGGGTTCTGACCGCTACCCCATTAGGAAGTTTGTTGTGTTGGGAAAAAACTCTAGTGGTCACTTGAGGGGTGCCTCAAGGGCTACTTAGTGAGGACACTAAAGTTGTCACTCCAGAAGCCACCATTTTGCGTCTTAGTGGCCCTTTTAAGAGCTTTTTACAAAAGAACTCGTAGAGAACGCCAAAGTGGCCACTAAAACTGCCTATTTAGAAGTTTTGGCTCTTAGTGACCACTATAGTAGTTTTGAGGGGCCTAGTAGTACCACTTAGACTCTTAAAAAGACCACTAAATTTCAATCACTTGAATGGAAACTGTTTAGTCTACTATAATGGCCACTGAAACCTCAAAACCCTTAAGTGGCCACTCAAGCTTTTAGCAGTAGAAAAAAAATTCACTTATAACGAACTCTCTTGACTTGAAGATTACTTGGAATTCAATGAAAATTGAAATTTTTCATTTTTTTTCTTGTTTTGTCGTTACACGTTTTTCTGTGTGACAAGCAACGAAAAAAATTGAGATTTTTTTGAACAAAAATTAATTTTTTTTATCAGGGCGTTTCGAAATGACCTCAAGCTTCCCTAGGAAAAATTAGCTTTTTTTGAAGATTTTATAGAATTAGAAGTCTTTAGAAACCTTACTCAGGACATCAAAAATAGGTGGAAGGGAATTTTTGTAATTTTAGCGGAAGAAACTGTATCAAATTATTTTTTGGATTTTTTTCCCAGTCTAAATTGTAATGAACAGTACAGCTGTCCGATTACATAAACTTTTCTCGCGTCAAATTTTTTTTTCTCAATTCTTTTTCTTCCGCTCCTTCCGCCTATCATGCATTTTCCAGGAAGAAAATGATGAGTCATCTTTGGATTTTAGGAAAAATCGACCGAATTATTCTGACAATTTCGTTACTCCTCCGCCTCCCATCAAAACACCGTCCAGACAGAGGAAAACGTCGCGAATCCCTGGTAAAAGTTTGAGGAGGAATTTTGGGGGAAAATGAGAAATTTGAGTGGAAAACGAGTTGAATAAAATGAGGGAAAGTTGACATTTTTTTTAAATCGGGTAATTTTGCAGAAAATGAGCTATTTTGAAGGGTTAAATTTTCAAATAATGGAACTTTTTTTCAGATTTGTATATGTCCCAGGTTACATTGAAGAATTTATGATGATCCTGTAAAAAAACGTCTTTTTTAAGCTTTATGGAAGTCCAGTTTTTGAAAATATTGAAAAATGTATTTTTTTTGAAGAAGAATAGTACTTTTTGGGCTTGTGTCTGAAAAAGCCCTGAACTAGAAAAAAATTTTTAGTTTTTTTCAATTTTAGTCAGTTTTTTTAAAAGAAATAGACCTTTTCCATTGATGAAAGTTTGAAATTACGTGGATTTTTTCCCAATTTCACTAGATTTTTCATATTTTCATGGTGAAATTCTAGGATTTATAAATGTTTATTTTTTTTTTATGAATCATTGAAGCTTCCTGAAAGTAATCGAAGTTTCAGTAAGTTTTTGTTTTTTCATTTAGGAACTTTTGAAGGATCAAGTCATTTTATTGGTTTATAGCAGAATCAATTTTTTTTTCAGAGGTTTTAGCGCAATCAGAAAATCATCAAAACGTGCTGGGAAAAATTCTAGTGGTCACTTTAGGGTATTGACGATATAGTGGTCACTACTAGAGTTCTCAAAATGACCAATTGAAAAAAATGACATTTTTCAAAAACGAAAAATTTTCTTTTTGACATTTCAAACGAATGTCGTTTTTGAAAGATCAACCAAAATTGATCACTTTCATTCTTTTCATTTTGTGACTTTTCAAATAATGACTGAAAAATAAATGGTCATTTTCTAAACAATCATATTCTGACTAGTAAATAAATGTTCGTCCTAATGACCAAATTTTTCAAAGTGAACTTTAAATGTTTACTTTTCTGACCAAATTTTTCAAAAGTGAAATTTAAATGTTCATTTTTTTGACCAAAATTTCCGAAATGAATTTTAAATGTTTACTTTTTTGACCAAAAATTTCAAAATGAAATTTAAATGTTCATTTTTTAACCAAAATTTTTTTCGAAAAATAAGTAATTGTTCATTTTTTTTAAATGCTCAGTTATGAAATTTAACCAAAATGAAATTTTTAACAAACGGTTCATGTGAAATTTAACTAATTGGTCGAATTCATCAAACGTTCAGAAAATGTTTGGTTGAACGTTCGTTCAAACATTTACTTTTGAGAACTCTAGTCACTACAGTAGTCAAAATAGTAACCCCTAAAGTTTCTGTAAATTAGTGGTCTCTTTAGAAGACTATTTGGTACTACTAGAGCACTAAAAACTACTATAGTGGCCACTAAGACGCGAAATAGTGGCTTCTATAGAGGTGGCTTTCAGTGGCCCCTTTAGTGTCCCCTTGAGTACCTTTTAAGTGGCCACTAGAGTTTTTATTCCAGTAAATACCAGGATGTGTATGGTCAAGTCTAAGAATGAGCACATTTTTTCATTGTTAAAACCCTTTAGTGGCCACTTAAGAGGCCCCTTAAGGACTAGTTGAAGAGGATATTTAAGTTTTTACCAGTGAACTTCGAGAATCGGGCATAAATGAACTATTTAAGGGGTCCAAGCCTAGATCGAAGTGAACTCTTTAGGGTTCATGCTGATCTGTCAATAAATTATTAATATTAGAGAAAAAAATTCTAGTGGTTATTTTAGGGTATTGACTAAAAACTATTAGAGGAGTGCTTCGAAAAAAACTTTCCCTTTTAAGGAGTTACCAGTTCAACGGGACCCAAACGTCGGCGTCTTGAAGAGGCCGAAAATTATGTCAATCCTGTGGTTCTCAAAGAAGAATCGATCACTGTGTGAGATTTTTTTGAAGTCATCAAAAAAGCAGCTTTCCTTGACCCTTCCTGCGCCTTTAATAAAACCAGCAAGCTTCCCATTTTTCCAGAAAACTCTCGGTTAGCGATGTCGACGTGGCCCAAGATCGTGCTGAACTGGAATCGGACTGAAATCTGTCAATTTTTGAACATCCCCCCATTGTTTCTGTGAATATTGTTGAACCTTCCCGATTTGTATAGAGTATTTTATGTTGTTTCCTTTTTTGAAATAAAGTTTTGTTTGGAATTTTTTTTGGATTGGAAGATTTTGACAGTTTCTTTCTGTTGTATTTCGTGAAATTTATCTTGAAATTAGTTTTTGAGCTTTGAGATTGAGGAAATTGGGTTTTTTCGTCATTGTTGATGTGAATTGTAGATTCAAATTATGTTTTCTAAAGTTGAAATAATACCTTGAAAGTTCATTTTTGGAAGCTTTTTATGACTTTACAGTACTGGCCATAAAGGTATTTCAAAGTTGTTATTCGAGCATAACTTCTCTGAAAGTGGCTCGAATGACTCGAAATTTTGCAAAAAAATTTCAAATAGCTACGCAGTAACTTTTTTTCACGGAAGAAAAACTCATTTGCTCAAGTCAGACCGGATTTGAGAGCAAAAAACCAAAAATCGTGAAAATCAAGATTTTTCTCTTGAGATTCGAAAAATCATATCTTCAAAGAAACTTGGTTTTCGAACCAGAAATTTTTTTCCCTACTAAAACAAGTCTTCGGCTTTCCAAGAAACCTAATCAGCCCCTCACCAACCCGATAGTAAGAGCGTAGTGACTTTTTCTTCGGAAGACCTTTGCGTTTTGACGCCTCTACGTTCAAAATGGACTATACGAGGTCATTTTTTTGTTTGAGAACACCCTGTATTATGTTGAAAAACTTTGAAACACCCTCAAAAATAGTTTTACACTGATTTCTTCAGCTTTCTCACTTTATCTGCTCTCCAGAACTCACTAACTTCACTAGGACCGATTTTGAAACCTCTGATTTGAAGCAGTTATGCTCCTTTTTCAAAATCAGAACATTCTCGATTTCTCATTTCAGATTTCAGAGCTTCTTCAGGACCTTGACGAATAAAAATAAAAGGAGACCTACTGTGTTTTTGCTTACTTATTCAAAAAGATATAGCGAGTTATAATGAGTTTCTTAAAGTTCTCGAAAACTTCGTTTCGGTAAGTGTTGCTTAGAGGGCTCCAAATCTTGTGGAAGATGATAAAAAAACCCCTTCTTTTCATACTTTTTAAATGTTTTTAGATCATGAAATAAATTTGTAACTCCTCTTTCTAGCTCTCAGGTCGAAGATAGGCACTGTAAAAAGTTTCTTCAAATTTTATGTGAAAAATAAGTTTTTTTGATCTTGTGAAACTAATGCTTTTAGCAAAAAATTAGCAGTCTTCAGGAACTAAGAGCCTGCAATTTAGCCAATATTTATTTTCAAATTCACGATCGAAAAAGCGATTGATCAGATAAAAAAACTACTTTGAACGCCCGAAAGTCCAGAAAAAAACTGTTCAAATCAGAGGTTTCAAAAATCGGTCCTAGTGAAGTTAGTGAGTTCTGGAGAGCAGATAAAGTGAGAAAGCTGAAGAAATCAGTGTAAAAACTATTTTTTTGAGGGTGTTTCAAAAGTTTTTTTCAACATAATACAGGGTGTTCTCAAACAAAAATGACCTCGTATAGTCCATTTGAACGTAGAGGCGTCAAAACGCAAAGGCCTTCCGAAGAAAAAGTCACTACGCTCTTACTATCGGGTTGGTGAGGGGCTGATTAGGTTTCTTGGAAAGCCGAAGACTTGTTTTAGTAGGGAAAAAAATTTCTGGTTCGAAAACCAAGTTTCTTTGAAGATATGATTTTTCGAATCTCAAGAGAAAAATCTTGATTTTCACGATTTTTGGTTTTTTGCTCTCAAATCCGGTCTGACTTGAGCAAATGAGTTTTTCTTCCGTGAAAGAATTACTGCGTAGCTATTTGAAATTTTTGCAAAGTTTCAAGTCATTTGAGCCACTTTCAGAGAAGTTATGCTCGAAAAACAACTTTGAAATACCTTTATGGCCAGTACTGTATGTAGCCCATTCCTAGCTATTTTGTCACTATTCCTGCGAGCTACAGAACACTTCGCTTCGATGAGCGTGAGCTGTTTAATCCCATGCGCCTTTAATTTGGCCTAAAATTTTTCGTATATTAAAGGCGCAGACAGATCAGTAGGCCACGCGCATTGATTGGAAGATTTCCGGAAGGGTTCTGTAGCACGGAGGCAGATAAAAGTCGTGACAAGCTTGAGCTACAGCTGATTCACGGCTAGCTTTTAACGTTAAAAGGCTTTTCCTGTCTGCGCTCTCCACCATTCAGACGCTATTTCTTTCCTTTTCGTGTCAGGACCTTTTTTTTTATGGATCAAGCTTAAATCGGCTCCACTTAAGCTATTTCAGACGTTAAATATTCGCATAATAATAAAACGTATGCATTTCTGCGCTCTCCACCAGCCAGAAATTTCAGAGTCATTCCTATAGGGGTAAGGGAGAAAAATAGCCCCTATAAGGGTAAAATCAAGGTGGTCCCTATAGGGATTTCGGGTCTGACCCCTTAGCCTCTAAAGCTCAAGTGGACCCTATGGGGGTATTTCAGTTTCATTTAAAAAGGCTTATTTATTCAGTATTTCCCATGGGAATGCTTAGAGGTCATAACAATTATCAACTAGCATGTCCCCTTTAGGGACAACTTTTGCAAGCTTTAGTGGACCCTAGAGGGGTTGGAAAAAGGTCCCAAAGGTTGCCCCATAGGGACCACTCAAAGGCGTTGGAAAAAGGTCCCAAAGGTTGCCCCCATAGGGACCACTCGTTTTTCTGAGTTTAGAAAAAAAGAATGAGTTCCTAAAGGACAGTCATTTTTATCGTGTCAGGACCTTTTCCCTATGGCTTAAGCCAGCCGCCAATCAGCTATACGTCCAGCTGTTCTTGCCCGATTTCTCAAAACATTTCGTATAGTCAAACTCTCGAGTTTCCAGAAAATTCTTAACAGCTGCTCATTTTCTCCGTCAAACTTCAGACATTTCCCACAATTTTCGAACTGCAACTTTCAAAGTTTGTCAAACAAATACACGCCGATTGTTTGCCCCTTCTCGAGAGGCCATTTCGGACGGTTCTCGCCGCGTTTCGTTCCTTTTTAGCTTTTCGACGGTTTTAGAGACCTTTTTGTTGATTTTGTGGTACGTTTTGGTGTTTCAGTTGTATATAGTTTGCTCCAGAAAGGATTGATTCGGAGTTTGAAGGCTGCAATTATTCAGAATCCTCTCCCAAATTAGTGCCTTCTCTTACGAATTTAGCAAGGAATACTTGAAGGGGCTATTTTTAGGCGTTTCTTGAAAATTTGACGACTTTCTTTCGGATTTTTGACTGAAACTGCGGGGTTTTCTCGTGTTGGTTTCAAAAAAAGTAGTGAGATGGCGAAAAAAAATAGTTAAAAGTTTTTTTTTCGCAGTTTCTTCGGCTTCAAAATCCGTATTTTTACGTATCAGTGATATTTTTAAAAGCCTGGCTTGAAATTCTCGAACAAAAATTCACGTTTTTGACGATTTAATAATGATCCTTGAAGTGTGTGGCTATGTTCAAAGTGAAGGAAATTTAAAAAAAAAAAGTCTATCGATAGAAAATTTACTGACGTTTTTCTCTCTAAGTCTTTCATAGTCGATTCATGGCTAACTTGGGACGCTAAAGGGGGCGTGGCCTGTCTGTGCTCTTCACAAACCAGACACTATATCTTTTATCACCGTGTCAGGACCCTTTTTCGATGTCTCAAGGCAGGCGTGAACCAGTTATATGTATAATTTTTTGAGAAGAAGAGGCGGATCTCAGGAAAATTAAGAGAAGGGTGGAGCTTCCTTTTTTGGTAAGTCTAGTGCCTGATAAGGTTCCAGAAAAATTTCCAGTATAAAAGTGCGTTCGAAACAGTTTTATGGGTAGTTTAAAGGCGCAGTAGGTCTTGAGAATTGGTACCTTTTTGAATTTAAAATATTCATTTTTCAGAACTTTCCCAGCTTTTTGTTAGTTCAAGTTGAAAATTGCTTAATTGAAAAAGATTTTGTGAATCTCCTGAATGTAGAAAAATGTTTCTTAGGGTTCATTTTAGTCCTGATCGATTGCTTCGCTTTGAACCTTTTTATATGAGCTAAAAATAGAGCTCGAGTTTTTTTTAATGCGACAGTGACTTGTCTGAAGTTATTCGCTTTTTTTGACCTTGATTTTCTTTTTTTTCACAAAAAAATTCAGCAAGCTGTTGTGAAAAGAATATGAAGCTTTCTTAAAATTGAACTTAAAATTTTTTTTAATCGGTCCTTTTTGAAAATATTCACGTTTTTTCACGTTGATTTTTTTTCCACGCTCTTCCAAAAGCTTCAACGATGTGTCGTGAAAAGAATATGACGTTTTTTTCCGACCAAAAATTGAGCTTGATTTTATTTTCATTGCGAAAAGTGACCTTTTGAAGGTGTTCCCATTTTTTCACATTTATTATTTTTTTTTCTCGCGGCTACCACTTTTTTTTTGAAATATCTTTTCTCTCACTGTAAAAGATGCAATTTCCTGCACTCTGTCAATATAGGTCAAGCTCACCTGTTGATTCGCCTTGTTTTGATTCCCACAAGTGGTCTCCCAAGATGTTTTTCGGGCGATTCACCGCTTTGGTTCCGCCGCGCGCGTTCTGTTTGTTGATCGGCCCATATTTTCCGTCATTTTCAAAGATGGGCCGTCGTCGTCGACGCCTCCCCCTCCTCTCTTCCTTTTTTCGCGCCCAAAAACCTTCCTCTCTCTCTCTCTTGTTTGCAAGGCAAGACTTTTTCTCTTTTTTTCTCCTGCCCAGCTGTTGTGGTCAACAGCTGCCCGCTAGTGGAACGTGTTCCGTTTCTTTTTGGCCTTACTTTAGTCGGCTACTTTTTGAGCTCTATTTCATTAGTTCAAGAAGCTCTAAAGTTCATAGGCAAAGTCGGAAAGGTGAAAAAAGGCTCCATAGAAATGTTCCTTTTTGCTGCCTTTTCGCGCCATTTCATCGGCTTCTATGCACCATTTTTGCTGCCTCTCCTCTTTTCCACCATTTCTTGAGCCTTGAAACCGGAAAAAGGTCGATAAATGGACCCTTTTTGCGGTCTTGCAGTCGCTTTCCTGTGGCCTTTTTGCTGCCTTTTTGCTCCCCTTTTGCGGCCTCTTTTGATCCGTTTGGCGACCACTTTCCCTCCGACTTTGCCCTGGCTCTAAATTGTTTATATTTAAAAAAATTTCTTTGAACGAAATGGAAATAAAAGAAAATAATTCTCTTGTTCATTTTTTTTTTTTTGACCTTATTTCAGTCGGCTACTTTTGAGCTCTTCTTCTTGATTAATTACATTAGTTTAAAAAGCTTCAAAATTGTTTAAGGATTGATATTATTAGTTCGAGAAGCTCTGAAGCTTTTAATATTTAAAACGTCCAGCTTTTTTTCTCTCTGAATGAATAAAATGGAAATAAAAAAATTAGATAATTCTCTCTCGTTCTTTTGACCTTTATTCGGCTACTTTTTGAGCTATACTTCATAATTAATATATTAATTTAAAAAAGCTTGAATATTGTTCAATGATTAAACATATTGGTTCAATAAACTATGAAGCTTTTTATTTTTCAAAACTTCTTTTTTTCTCTGATTGGACGAATTTTAAAACGAAGTTCATAGGTAAAACTGAAAAATTCTACTTTGAAGCTTTGAAAGTTCCCGAAAATTATGCGAGAAAAAATATTTTGAACCTCTTTTTTCATAGCCCCAGCCGCTGAAATATTTCTAGTTGCTTTTCAGCATCTTTTGATAAAGCTTGTGAAAAAAGTGCAAAAATGAACTGAAAAAAAGACTTGTTGGGGACCTTTTTAAACCCCTGGAGAAGCTTCTTCGTTTCACCTGAGACTTGAAAAGCAAATTTATAAATAAATTATTATTATTAAAGGGAAACAAATATTCTGGTTCTCTGTATTTTGAGAATGTTCATTACAAGCTTCAAATTCTCGCCTTTCTATCTATATTTCCAGTTGCTTCTTGATCGTTTAAACAATTTACTCACCTTTGTACACGCAGTTTCACTTTTCCCCAGGGTATCTAATTACTCTGGGAAGAAATCCGATTCCAATTAACTCGCTTGACACTCGTTTTCCATTTTTCGCCCATTTTATCCTTGACCCGAATGGCTGGAAGTAATTTGATTGATTTTCCCAATGTGTGAAACCATCGGGAGGTTTCGAAACTTCAAAATATTCCTGTCACATAATCAATTCTATTTTCAAAAGTTCTTGCTCTTTTTTCTCACATTTAGAGTTGTTTTTTTCGATTTTCTCGATATTTTTTGCTCCGAGATCATTTTGGCAGTTTTATGAGATTTTTCATGAAGTCCTCATGCCGTGTCCAAGGTGTTTTCCGTGGAATTCAAAGTTATCTCTGACTCTCCAAATTTTAGTTATCTTTTACACTCTCGGCTTTTTTGGCAGTGAAAAAAAAATGCAGAAAAAAGATCAAAGATTAATTTAAAATTCAAAATTTTGAAATTGAAAAAAAAAAGTTTGGAGTATGCGATGATGCGTCTCGGTGTGTTTACACCCAAAGCATGATAATTCACGGAATTTTTCGACTGACGTACTAAAAAAAAGCCGTGAAACGGTTTTCGCGGAACGCTTTGGTTCACACATAAAATCGATAGGAAATTTTAAAATCTGACTAAATCTCAAAAATCAAAATTTTAATCACCTATCTTCCGCATTTCGATTGTTTTTCACCGAGTTTCATCTATATTTTGTGATAAAACGTCTTTGGTTTTTGAAGTTTTGAAAATAAAACTAAGAGTTCCTTTTTTCCAGGTCGTTAACCAATAATCAGAAGAGAAGAAGCCAAATGGATTACAATCATGGTGGGTTTTGGGACTTGGACATGGAACTACATACAGGGGTACTTTAGAACCTCTTGGATCCAGTAAAATTTTAAAAAAAAATGGTTCTTTTTGGTTCCTGTTGAGTTATGGCACTTTAAACTACATACAGGGGTACTTGAGGACCTCTTGAATCCAATGAAATCTTGAAAAAGGGCTCTTTTTTGATTTTAGTAGAGTTTTAGCACGTCAAAGTTTGCACGCAAGAACGCGTTTATTTATGAATTTCTAGGGAAAACTATAATTTCAACGATTTTTCAGAAATAAAGCCCATGAATCGAGTGATTTTAGGTTATCGGCGCCGAACCGCAGAATGGGACGAAATCGAAGAAGCGCCGCAGATCAAACGCTTCCGTGATGACGTCAAAATTGACGTCGCCGTGACGTCAACGTTAGTTTTTTGGATTCCTTCTAATAAATATTGATTTTTCAGCATCTCCGCCCAGCCGGTCGTACAACCACAGCAGCAGGAAAATAATGTCGAGGTGAATTTTTTTGAGAATATGGAAAATTGACGTGGGAACAAGGGAATGTGCGCTCAGTGGCCAAAAACCTTCATTTTGGCCTTTTTGCGAAATTTTGAAGTTTTTGAATATCGATTGGTTGATCCTCACCAGGTCAAACACTGAAAAAATGAAAAAAAAAGTCGAAAAAGTCAGAAATTCATCGATATTTCTTTACTTACTGAAAATAAAATTTTAGTGGCCACTTTAGGGTACTGACGATTCAGTGGCCCCTATAGTAGGCGAATTAGTGGTCACTTAAGTGTCCGAAGTTTATTGGCCTCTTTAGAAGTCTAAGTGGAACTAGATCTCTGAAAAACTACTATAGTGACCACTAAGACACATTGTAGTGGCTTCTCTAGAGGTGGTTTCAGTGGCCACTTTAGTGCTCTCTTCTCTTCCTTTTTTTTTTCTTTTCTGAAAGAAATGAACGTAAATCATGTTTCAGATGCATCAGGAGCCGCAACAAGAGCAAGCCCAACCACAACAAGAACAACAGCAGCCCCAAGTCGAAGCAGTTCAGCCGAAATTTTACATCTCGGCGCCGATCCAGGGCTTCACTTCGGACGGCCACGGCGGCTGTCGTTACTTGTTTTTTTGATGACCACCGCTTCTTCTCCCGATTTTAAACTTGTACGATTTCCCCTTTTTTTTGTAGGAGACGCGGTCCCCCTTTTTTTGTAGGAGACGCGGTCCCCCTTTTTGTAGGAGACGCGGTCCCCCCCTAATAATCACTTTGTCAAGTATCTGCCGCTCACTGGTCGGACCTCTAACTTAAACGCATAATTTAATAGTTTGTATGATAAAATTGAATGTTATAAACGTTTATAAAATTTTCGTATGGATTCTTTTCCGGGGGTAAAACGCCTCTTTTGATTACTTGATAATCATGGAAACACGAATAAAACGAATGACAATGATGATAATACACGAAACGAGTAAGTCAATAAATTACAAGTTGGTTTAAAGAGCAATGATCCATTCCAAATGCGACCAGGGTTCATAAAAACAGAAAAATAGGGTCCCTAAATGGTCAAATCGATGATACTGACACTGTTCCGAATACACTTGGGGTCCATCTCGAATTGGCCGTCGATTTCGACGACTTCACCCTTGACGTCATCAGATGACGTCACGACATCCTTGACGTCTTCTGGAACGGTAGGCGTCGAGTACTCATCCAAATACTCGACGACGACTCCAGGCTCTCCATCGACGTCTTCTCTGCCGTCGTGCTTCTAAAGGTCAAGAAGACGTCAATGATGACGGACGCAGTTACCGTCTTGACGTCTTCGTCTTCGTATTCTTCTTCCGATGACGTCATGTATTCGTCATCCTCATCGTCGCTATTCGCGGCCGGCGGTTCGACGTCTTCTTTGGCTTTTTTACAGATTGGAATCTGAATAAGTTAAGGGCGTAATCTGGAGCTTCGTAGTGGAATTTAGAAGAAATGAGTCTATTGATTTTTAAGAATTATTGATTAAATCGTTAATTTTTTAATTCCATGGAAAGCTTCGAATACTGCCTGTTAAGATTTTGAATGTCAAGTTTTTTTTAAGCTCCGCCCCTATTGGCTCGACAAGCAGAGAGCGAGCCAACCACAGAGCTTTTTCTAATGACGTCACATAAGCCACGCAGAGAGCGTTTTCTAATGACGTCATCTGACTTGACATTCAAAATCTGAGCAGACTACAGACGATTTTTGAAGATTATCTCAACAGACAATTTTTTCCTTTTTTACCTCCCCCTTCTCGGAAATTTTCTGCTTCCACCTGGCCTGTCTTTTCCGTTTCTTGTCTTCGATCCGTTTCCTTATCTTCTGCTCATAGATCTCCAATTTCTCTTGATATTCCGAAGACTCGATTTTTTTCTTTAAACAAAATTTTTTCTATTAAAACGCGATCAGAAACTGACAAATTCTTCGTTCCGTTCCTCGGAAGCTTTTTTTGCCTCCCGGAGTACAGAAATGTCGGGGTAATCGTGGATTGTTACCTAAGAGAGACATTTTGAGGCGATGAAATGGGAATAAGTGGCTACTGAAGAGGTTGCTCTAGGATACTAAAGTGGCCACTAAAATCCCCTCTATAGAAGCCACTTTTTTGGCTACTGTAGTAGTTCTTAGTGGTTTAGTGGTAGCACTCAGACTTCTAAAGAAGGCACTAAATTTTAGTCCCTCAAGCGGCCACTATTTTGACCACTAGAGTGGCCACTAAAACATCAAAACTCTAGAATGACCACTGAAGTTTATCCTAGAGAACTAGTTGTGTGCCTTTCCATGATCTAAAAATAAATCTTGTTTATACATCGGGAAAAATTCTAGTGGCCACTTAAGAGGTTCCTCAAGGAGAGAACACTAGAGTGAGCACTCAATAACCTTGCAAGAAGCCACTATTTTGCTTCTTAGTGGCCACTAAAGTAGTTTTTATTGGTCCAGTATAGCTGATCTACGGCTGACTTGAGCCATCTAAAATTGGGTCCTGACACGATAAGAAAAGAGATAGTGTCTGGTTGGTGGAGAGCGCAGACAGGCCACGCCTTTTTGCGTCCTAAAATATCCGTGAATGGGCTTTAGTAGCACTTCTATAGAGACACCTCGACTCCTATAGTGCTCACTAAAACACCAAAACCCTTAAGAGGCCACTGAGAATTTTCCAGCTGAAAAGCACCTCAGAGCTGACGATTTCAATATTCCGCGGGTCGATTCGATAAAAACGCCAGCCGGCTCGCATATCATAGCCGGATAACTGGAAAAAGCCGTGTGGTGGATTTAAAATTTTCTCGACTACTGACACGATTGGTCTGTTGGAACTGGCGGGCGGGGATCCGAACCGAAGGAACCCCGGTGAACTTTTGCATGAGGATATGGTTGTCGACGCGCCAAATCTCGTTGCTCCGATTTATTGAGTCGATATCGCAGAGGCGGATAACGAAAGAATCTTTCTGGAAGGTTCGAGAAATGGCTTGAAATGATCCTTGAATTCAGTTTTTTCAAGCGGAGAAAAACGCATAATAAAATTGAAAAAAAAATGGATAATTATACTATGAGATTTAGGTCACACACTGCGCCTATGAAAAATTTAAATCTCCTTCAAAATCATTTAAAACGACTCCAAAAGCCTCTAAACACCGCTAAATGTAGAGCGGCTTCGAACGGACTTTACTATCAACCCAATTCATCTGAAATATTCGATTCGTGCGCCTTTAAATTAGTCTAAAATTTCCGAAATATTAAAGGCACGTGGCCATGGGCCTTTAAATAAACCTAAAGTTTCCATTTTATTAAAGGCGCATGCGCAAAAACGGGCTGCGCGCATTGAAAGGAAAGCTTCTGTAGCTGGGAGGAGAATGAAAATCTTGACAAACTTGTGCGGACTGGGCTCAATAAATTTTTTGAGCGGTAAGAGAAATTTTTTTTTGATATTCCGGTTGTACCCCAAAAAAATCTCATGTAACCTATAGTTTATTCCAGCTACAGAACCTTTCCCTTCGATGCGCTCGGCCTGTCTATCGCCATGCGCCTTTGAATTAGCCCGAAATTTTCGTAAAATTAAAGGCGCATGAACAGAAACAGGCTGAGCGCTTCAAAGAGAAAGGTTCTGGGAGAAATATAAAAATCGTCACAAGCTGGCTTGGACATAATTTTGATGAAAAGCTCAAATTTGAGCGTTAGGAAGATTTTTTTTTTTTTTGAAATCTTGTTTTTAGCCAAACAAAGTCCTCCATTAATGGATAAATTTACAAATTTTCAATTAAAATTAGGTTTTAATGCAATTTTCTTGAGATTCTGACATGATAGGAACTATCTAAAGGAACATTTTGTGAGCTTCGTTTCAAAAAGAAATCAAGAGTAAAAACATTTTTTGTGATTTTAAAGATCAACTTCATCTCTTTCGAAAGCGTCTATAAGAGAAATTATGGTATTTTATACAAATTCTAAAAAATAACTCACCGGAAATGGCATTCCCGTTTTTCTGAGTCCTTTTTCTGGAAAAAATTCCATTTCTGAAAATTATTATTTGATTTTTTACCCCCTTTTTCAGCCTCCTCTCCTTCTTCCACATCGTTTTGAGCTTTTCTAAACTTTTTTTTAAAATACGATTCAATTTTTTCTTACGGTTCCTGAGGGGCTGAACCTTCTTTCTGTTGTCTCATCCGTCTCTCGCGCAACTCGGCTTTTGCCACTTTTTCTCTGGAAGTTTTCAAGTTTCTTCCCGGATAGGTTATAAGAAGAAACCTAACAAGCGCCGCGGCTTTTTCCAGTTTCAGGGCTCTGACTCGCTCCGACCGTTCAAGTTTCATCACCTGGGAGATCCGCATTTCCGGTTTCTTGTTGTATTTCTTGAAAAAAAGGGGATTTTTGAGGGATCATTTTAGGGTTTTGAAGTTTGAGAGACCACTTAAGTGGCTAAGAATTATAGGCCTCTCGAGAATTCTTGGTGGTACTACTAAATCGCTAAAGACCACTGTAGTGGCCCCTAATACGACTTCTATAGGGGTGGTTCAAGTGGTCACTATAGAGTCAAACTAGTGGCCACTTAAGGGACTAAAATTAGTGGCCTCTTTAGAAGTCTAAGTGGATTGGGAAGATTTTTAAAGACCACTTTAGGGATTTGGCCGTTTAGTGACCACTATAGTGGTCAAATTAGTGGCCACTTAAGGGACTAAAATTAGTGGCCTTTTTAAAAGTCTTGGGAAGGTTTTCAGAGGCCACTTTAGGGTTTTAACGTTTTAGTGGCCACTGTAGTAGCCAAATTAGTGGCCACTCAAGCGGCTAAAAATTAGTAGCATCTTTAGAAGTCTGGTCTTTGAGGAATCCCTTAAGTGACCACTTAAAAAAAGGGTCCAAGCTTATAAAGAATTAAAAACATCAGGATTTTAAACTTGCAAAAAAAAATTCGGTTTTTGTGTTATTAGTTTTGACAAGAAAGTTATTAGACTTGAATTTTTCGGGAATATCTTTAGAATACATTCGAATTTTCTCCAGCTTCTCGAACGTTGCTTTTATTAACCGATGCAAGCCGATCCATTGGTTTTTTAGCTGAGTTTTCTTGATTTGAACCGGATTTCGAGGCCTAAATTGTCTATTTCAATTTCGAAAAATGAATAAAAACAACCTTTGTTTTTTTTCTTTCATGCGTGAATTGGAAAGGGATCTGAGGGAGCTGGAATTCAAACTTTATTATTATTTTTTCTTCATTATTACCGTTCGAAAATCGATGACTGGTGGTGGTAAAGGCGGTGGAATGAACGGTAAACTACTTAGAATCCGTTGAGAGGCTGTATCTGGAAAAAATAACTTCGAACTTACAGTAATCAGGAAAATAAAAACCGATTCCATTGTTAGGATGGCTGATGATAAAAGGTACACAAATAGGTACAGTAGGGAACTGAAGAACAAATTAATATTTTCAAAAAACCAAATAAGAAAACCTTATGAGGAATCGGAGGCGGTGGGCAAAGAACCTGAACCTTCGGTTCAATTATTGAAGTTTGAGGCTTCAGTTCCTGATAAACTGGAGCCTGATATTCCTCTGAGTAAAATTGTTGAGGAACGACGCCTGTAACTCATTATGGATTAATTTACCAATAGGTAAACCTGTGAAAGTGCTGGGAATGCTGTAAAACTCTGGCGCATAGTTCAAAGTGTTTGCTGCGCAAAAACCAGAAGCCCCGAGCTGCAAATAAACTTTTTAAGCAATATATTTTATATAATCTCGATAAAACTGATTGTGTTGGTCCGAGCGTTGCAGCGAGAGGCGTGTATTCATCTTCGTCACTTGCGGAGTCTTTTATCGTCGGCAACATGCGAATCCGCACTGTCTTCTGTGATAAAAGGGAATATTAGAATATATTTCGAAAAAATAAGTTTCAGCCAGAAACGCTTCCGAATTTGTTTTCAAATGTTTTGAGTGCCTTTTAGTTGCAGTTCAAAATATCGACTTCATTGAAAAGCACTGGAAAGCTTGAAAAAAAAAGAAAAAATTAGCCAAAAATCATCGATCCATTTTTGACACGCGCGTAAAAAAGCTAGCACTCGGACGCACTTCTGCACAATTCCTCACCGTAATCCAATATTTTTTTTTGAAAAGCAAAATCTTTTTTTTTGTTCTTTGTTTTTTTTATATGTGCTGTGAGGGATTGTGCATTTCAATTTCAATTTGTACGAAAATTTGTTAAATAAAGAAAAAATTTGAAAAACTTTTTTTTTCGATTCTGCTAACTTTCTGATTCACTTTTTCCGAATCATTTTTCTGAACATATTTTTCTTGATATATCAACAAGATCAGCGAAACAATCCAACTTCAAGGCATCAAAGACCTCTCGGGCGTTCCGAACAATAGTAAACAACCGACAAACATTTTTGCGCGCGTTTCTTTTTCTTGCTTTTTCGGTTTCTCTTTAACTTTTGAATGTAATTTTGACCTTATTTCACGAATTTTTCAAAGAATAAATTGCAGAAATGAGTTGCTGTCATGGTAGCGGACCCGGCTACGCTTCGCCGGCTGAAGCGATCAAATCTGAAAGAGAAAAGGTTCTTTTTTCCGTCAAAATTTGTGAAATTTTCGCTCAGACTCTATTGGTGACGTCCCCGCACGTTGCGAATGGCCCAGATGCAATTTTTAGCATTGATGTGGACCCGAATAGTCCCAATTTCATGAAAGTTTCATGCGAAATTTTGAATTAAAATGAAAAAAAAAAATTAATTTAGGTTCTCTCACGCGTAGACATGCCAAATATTAATGATGAAGTTCATCATACCGGCTGGAATTCGTGTTCTTCTTGTCACGGCGATTCTTCATATAAGCGGTTAGATTTTATTTTTGAAAAACAAATTGATTTTTGATTTTTAGAACCCATCTCATCGTTCCTTGTCTTTATTCGGACCGCGTTTATATCGTTGACGCCAGGGATGCGAATGATATAAAATTGGAAAAGGTTAATAATTAATTTGAAAATTAATGAATAAATTATTTTTCTAGACAATCGAAGCCGAAGAACTTCATAAACATGACGTCAGCTTCCCGCACACTTCCCATTGTCTAGCCGATGGAAATATTCTGATCAGTACCCTTGGAAATAATGAAGGGGATGCTTTAGGTTTTGAAAAAGGCTCAGTTTTTTTGATTAAAAAAACAAATTTAGGAAATTTCCTGCTTCTGGACGGGAAAAACGTTCAATGTGAAGGGTCGTTGGACGTCCGGGGGCGTTTCGGTGCCGTTTAATTACGGATTTTGGTAATTTTTTTCTGAAAAATTTAGTTGAATTGAAGTGATGGCAGTGACCAGCCTAAGCCACCGAAAAAAATGTTTATAGAAAAATTTTCTCCACTTTTTAAAGGATATACAGATTTAAATTTAAATTTTTTTGACGGATCTACTGATTTTTTTCCAAGCCAAAATGCAATGAAAAAAAGAAAATGATGATTTTAGGGAAAAATTCCATTATAGGCTGAGAATTTTGAAGATTGTGAAAAAAATACCAGATTTTTTTCTGGAAAAAAATTTTGAAAAAGACCAGTTTTTCTAGAAGAAAAAAAGATTAATCTTTTTGAAAAAAATGACGAATTTGCTTTTTTTCAAGTTTAGAAATAATATTTATAAAAAAACTGATCAGATAAATGACCAGAATTTGGAAGAAAGTGACGAAAAAAAGTGGTCCCTAAAGGGGTAAATTTAGGTGGTCCCTATAGGGGTCTACGGTCTTATTCTCCTAGGGAACGTTTTTTACCCCCCGGTTGAACTTTTGACGAAACTTTACAGAGATGTACTTTGAGGTCTCCTGAATCCAGAACAAGAAAAAAATTTCTCGCAATATAGTCTGTTCAGATTTTGAATGTCAAGCAGCTCGCTCCTCCCACAAGCTACAGTCAGTTTTCGCGTCGATACATTTCCGCGCGTGAAGATGTTCCTTTAATAGTAGCACATTTTGTTGATTTTTTTACACTATTAATTCATTTTTTATTTTGCTGTTTTCTCGATATCCCTTAATTTCTTAGCCCTTTTTTATATTATTTCCGAATATAGTGTACCGCATTTCAAAGATGAACAATTCGATTTGTGTAAATGCGACCGCATTAAAAAATTTTTTTTACTGTTCTAAAGAAGTGAAAGATTCTACCCTGTGATAATTTATGGGCATTTTTCTTCCGATGAATTCAAACGAAAAATTTGAATTAATAGTGTAAAAAAATCAACAAAATGTGCTACTATTAAAGGAACATCTTCACGCGCGGAAATGTATCGACGCGAAAACTGACTGTAGCTTGTGGGAGGAGCGAGCTGCTTGACATTCAAAATCTGAACAGACTATAGACCTTGTTTTCGAGATATGCAGCCTCGAAGTTTGCACGTGAGATCTGCGGAAGCATGGAAGAGGGAATATGTTGCGCGCAGTGTCGGTTGAATGCCAGGTGATTCGTGGCAGAGTGGTATGAGGGCGCGCACTATGTGCGAACTGTAGTGGGTTCGGCCCCATTTCGCTGCCAAATTTTGCAAAAAATCTTTTGCCGAATGTTTAAAGAAGGATGATGCAATTTTTCAAACTCTTCGCAACAGTATTCCTTTATTCATTTGAATTTTTAGAAAGATTTTTTTTTGTTTTGTCATAAGCGCTGAAATTTTGTTTGGTTTGAATGTATTGGTTGTGTTTTGCATATTGTTATACTTCAGACGGGTTGATATTCAATCATCATTTCAAAATTTTTGAGAATGGAAATTTTTTTTATTCCACAAAGTTAGTTTATTTCAATTCGTTCCATCCAGGTGAATGGCTTTGAATGATTGGAGTTTTGGCAAAAGATTTTTTGCAAAACTCTTCACCAAAGGGGTTTCGAACCCACCACAGCTCGCACATAGTGCGCGCCCTCATACCACTCTGCCACGAATCACCTGGCATTCAACCGACACTGCGCGCAACATATTCCCTCTTCCATGCTTCCGCAGGTCTCACGTGCAAACTTCGAGGCTGCATATCTCGAAAACAAGGTCTATTGCGAGAAATTTTTTTCTTGTTCTGGAATCAGGAGACCTCAAAGTACATCTCTGCAAAGTTTCGTCAAAAGTTCAACCGGGGGGTAAAGAACGTTCCCTAGTAAGCTCAAGTGATCGCTCTAGGGGTTAGGGGAAAAACAGCCACTATAGGGGACAAAAAGTGGTCCCTAAAGGGGCCGTATAATTTTGAGATCTTTGTGAGAGTTACAACGACACCTACAGGGGCCACTTTTGCAATCTTCAAAGGCTTTAAGTGGTCCCTAGAGGACAAGGGCCCCTAAGGTTGCCCCTATAGGGACCACTCTGAAGTTCTTAAGAAAAATGTATGCCTTTATTGGAAAGGAGAACATTTTTTTGCTCGAATTTTACATTTTTTTAAGGGATAAAAAAATTTCATGAACTTTGCATGAACTGTAAATGTGAATGGAAAATGTAAAAAAATATTTATATAAATGAAAATGCATGGAACCCCTTTTTAAGGTATCAACCAAGGCGCGATATTATGATTTCGAGCGAATGGGGCGCTCCGAACGTTGTCAAGAAAGGTTTCCACATGGAAGATGTAATTGGAGGTGTTTCCATCCTTTTATTCTAAGTAAAAATATTGTTTTTCAAGGAAAATACGGTCACAGTCTCCACGTGTTCCGATGGAGCACACATGAGCGGATTCAGACGATCGAATTACCGGTTGAAGACGGATCGATGCCCCTCGAACTGAAGTAAATAGTTGAAAAAAAATGTTTTTGAAAATTGGATGGGCTGTTTAGTGACCCCTCGAGAGGAAAATGTGATTTTATTTTTAGAGGATATTAGTTTTTGGGAACTTTAATGGGTAAAATTGCAGATAGAAAAATGAAATTGAGGAAAAATGCGATGGCTCAATCTAAGTGACCACTTTAGGAGTCCAAATTGAGCAATGAAACCTAAAAAAAAGATCTTTCCTTGGTTGGGGATCTCTGAAATGTTTAACTACTTTGTCACGGCTTTAGGAGTTTGCCTTTTAGTGGCCCCTATAATAGTCGATTTAGTGTTCCCTTTAGAAGTCTAAGTGATCCTACTATACCAGTGAAAACTACTATAGTGACCACTAGACGGAAAACGGAGCCTTCTACAGAAGTGGTTTAGTAGCCAGTTTAGTGTCCTCTCCAAGTAGTCCTTGAGGAACCTCTTAAGGGGCCACTAGAATTTTTCGCAGGCAGGTCCAAAGTACCAGGATGTGTATACAGTATTTATTTTCAGGCCATGGGAAGGCGCAAAAATAGGTATTCGCCCTGAAAAATTTTAGTGGGCACTCTAGAGTTTTGACGTTTTAGTGGCCCCTATAGTAGTCGATTGAGTGTCCTATTAAAAAGTCTAACTGCCACTACTAGACCAAAACTGCTTTAGTGGCCACTTAGACGCAAAAAAGTGGATTCTGAATAGTTTGTTTTAGTGGCCACTTTAGTGTCCTCTCCAAGTAGTCTTTAAAGATCCACTTAAAGAACGCTTGAAAGCGACCACTAAGGCGCAAGATCGTGGCGTCTAAAGAATGGTTTTAGTGGCCACTTTAGTGTCCTCTCCAAGTAGTCCTTGAGGAACCCCTTAAGCGGCCTCTTTACGGGAAATTTCCGTCGCTTCTCACTGGCGAATTTGTCCTTTCCACGGCGGTTTTTCCATCAAAAACGTCAAAAATCAGCCCTTGAGTGACCACTTGAACTTCTCAGGTTCCTCCATGAGCCAACCAGCGAACACGCCTTTGTGGGATGTGCACTTGGTTCAACGGTTTATCATCTCCATCCCAAATATGTACTTTTTTAAAGATTTTTTGTAAGTCAATTTTTTTTTTCAAGAACAACACGATGGACTACCAAGCGACTGACGTCATCAACATTGCCAGCAAAAAGGTTCTTGGGAAATGAAAAAAAAAGTTGTAACTTTCAAATGACAGGTGGAAGGCTGGATGCTGCCGTTGATGCCGGCGTTGATCACCGATATCCTGGTGTCCATGGACGACAGAATGTTGTACGTTTCTTGCTGGCTCCACGGCGACATCCGTCAGTACGATATTAGTAATCCGGCCGAGCCGAATTTGGTTGGACAGGTGATTTTTTCAGGTTCTGAGCCTTGAACGGGCATTTTTCTGCCATAAATTCACTAAAGAGGTCCCTTGAGGACTTCTTGGAAAGGACACTATAGTGGCCACTGAAGCAACCTCTATAAAAGCCACTATTTTGCGTTAAAGTGCTCACTATAGGAGTTTTTAGGGGTTTAGTAGTACCCTTCAGACTTCTCAAGAGGCCACTAAACTTAGTCACTTAAGCGGCCAATGATCCGACCACTATAGTGGCCACTTGAGCTTCGAATCCTTAAAGTGGCTCCTAAGTTTTTGACACTTAAGTGGCCGCTATGCCGGCTACAATAGTGGCCTCCAAAAAAGCCAGAACCCTAAAGTGGTCACTAAGTTTTAGTCACTTAATTGGCCCCTAAACGTTAGGCACTTAAGTGGCCACTATGTCGACTACAATAGTAGTCACTAAACACCCAGAACCCTAAAGCGGTCACTAAAAAATTGTCCCAATTCGATCATTATTTTTTCGATTTTATCAAACTAGAATGTTTTCCTTAAATTCGTCAGAAAAAATTAGCCCATTTTTCAAAATTCAGGTCTACATTGGTGGATCGATTCATGACGAGAGTGGAGTTACGGTAGTTGGCGAGAATGCGGTTAGTTTTATCCAGAATTAAAGATAGAAAGATAATTTTTTTTCTGAAGAATATGCAGGAGATTTGGTGAATTTTACGTAATTTTAAAGAAATATGAGAATTTTTTTGAACCTATAAAAAAATTAGGTTGAGATTCAGGTAGGAGCACATTCCTGGGAAAAACTAAAATTGAAAAAAATTTTTAAAAAAATCGAAAAAAATAATTTCAGAGGCTTTCCGTGAAGTATAATCAAGGGTATGGGATTTTCAAAGACTTAAAAAAATTTTTTTGAATTGAAAAAAATCAGCTTCAATTTTAAGCGAAGACTTTCTACGTAGAAAAAACCAAAAAGCTTTTTGAAAAAAATGATTTTGAAGGCTTTCTGGGAAGTGTACCGGCGTTTTTCAGAGGCTTTGGGAAGAAATTGAAAAATTTTAAAAATTAACATTTTTGAAAAAAATGACTCTAGAGGCTTTCTGGGAAGTGTACCGGCGTTTTCAGAGGCTTCAGAAAAAAATTCAAAATTTAAAAAAATTAACATTTTTGAAAAAAAGATTTGAAAGGCTTTCTAGACAGTGTACCAGCGTTTTTCAGAGGCTGCGGGAAAAAAATGAAATTTTAAAAAAATAAAAAATACCGACAATTTTTTTGAAAAAAATAAAAATTACTTTAGAGGCATTCTAGGAAGTGTACCGGCGTTTTCAGAGGCTGCAGGGAAAAAAATTCAAAAAAATAAAAAGAGTAAAATTTTTTTGGAAAAAAATTAATTTAGAGGCCGGAATTCCGAGACCCTTTCTGAATTTTTTAAATCAAAAAATGGGCCACAATTCCAGCCGAAAGCCCTCTACGTGAAAAGGACGAAAATCGAAGGAGGCCCTCATTTGATGCAACTGTCTTTGGATGGAAAACGAATGTACGTGACGACGTCGTTGAACAACGCCTGGGATGAACAATTTTATCCAAACCTCAGAAAGTTTGCTCAAAATTTCGAAATCGGACTGATTTTGATCGGGTTAAGAGTTGGAGCGACGATGGTCTTGTTGGATATTAACCCGACCGGCGGAATGAAAATCAATCAAGACTTTTTGGTGGAGTTTGGCAAGCTTCCAGGTGAGTTTAGTACAGTATTAAGGGAAAAATATGGTTATCTATGTTTTAATCAGTTTAAATAGCCTGGTAAGTAGATATTTAAAAAAATTGAAATTTGGCTCTTTTTTTGGACCTTTTTTTGGTCTGCTTATTTTTTTGAGAACTGCTTAATTTTGGTCTACTCATTTTTTTTTAGAAGTGATTTTTTGGTTTTCCTAATTTTCTTGAGATCTGATTTTTGGTCTGCTTATTTTTTTTAGAAGTGATTTTTTTTGGTTTTCTTTGAATTTTTTTTTGCTTGAAAAATTGCTTAATTTTTGGTCTTCTTATTTTTTTGAGCCGCTCAAAAATTAGGGCAGTTCGTTTTCTCAATGAAAACACGGCTTCAAAAAAATAAATACAAATTTTAAAAAAATCAAAAATCTTTCCAACGGCTAAAAAGTTCTGAAAATTCTTTCTTAAGACCAAATTATGAATAATCTCTATTTCCGTAAAGTTTTCAGAAGAAAAACACGCAGAATCCTTACTTAAACTGAAGTTTTATCCCAGAAAATCGAAAAATACGAACTTTCCCTTCTCGATTTGAGCTTTTATCCCTGAAAATCGAAAATACGAACTTTCCTTCCTCAAATTGAGCTTCTATCCTTGAAAATCAAAAAATACGAACTTTTCCTTCAAATTGAGCTTTTATCCCTGAAAATCAAAAAATACGAACTTTCCCTTCTCAAATTGAGCTTTTATCCCGGAAAATCAAGAAAAAAAAACTTCAGGTGGCCCATATTTGGCACATGAAATGCGATTCCCCGGTGGCGATTGTACGTCAGACATTTGGATTTAGAGAAACTTTGAAAAAAAAATTTTATTTTCTCATGTAAAAATGCTTTTCGGAAAGCGGAGAACAACCCAGAGTTCAATCAATAAATTATCACCCATTTGATGAGAACGAATCACAAAGAAAATCTTTACAAAGAAAAAAAAATCTGTTCATATTTTTTAAAGCTAAAATTTTCGAGTTTAACACAGAGTTTTCATACCGGTTTTCTTATGGATTAGATTTAGAGGCTTGAAAGAAACGACTAGAAATCAAATTTTGATGGGGAAATTGCGCTTGGGCCAGGCCCGCAGTTGGTCCAATCGTTGGATTTCGTCGATGTAATTGTGTAGTTTTTCGGAAGTTGGGCCAATATTCTCGTAGATGAACTCGTCGATAGTGTTGTCGAAAAATAGAGGCTTCATCGCGTTTCTGTAATTTTTGATTTATTGATTTTTCATCATAAATTTTGATTCCTCAATGACAAAAATAAATCGATAAGTTGAAGTTTCTTATAGTTTTCTAGGTATAAACGGAGCTGCATACATAGGCAAAAAAATTTTTTTTTGGTTCAAATTCTTTTTAAAAATTCGTTTATAAATGAGATAAAAATACGTAGATAACGGGAAAAAAATAATTTTTTTGAGGGGTTGCCCACGTATGATGGAGCTGGGATTATCGAAATCAAGTTTTGGGTTTTATAAATTCCGCTAGGGACTCTACGTATATGCATGTATCAACTGAGTAAAACGCTCAAAATTAAATTCTGTAATTTAGAATTGTCAGACGAAGTTTTGAAGGTTTTTGAAGCTTGAATAGGAAAATTTGAAAATTTAGGTTTATTTTCAACTTCACTGAATTGAGAAGTTTCTGAGGGACCCCTAGAGGGGTCAGAATCCTGGAGATCCCTCATAGGGCTCTTATGAAACCGTTCACTAGAAATATTAATAAAAAAATAGAAATATTAATTTCATTCTCTGAAGATCTCACCTCAAAGAAGTTTCAACCTGGTCACATCGGCCGGCCAAGTTCCTAACAAATCCCAGCATTTCTCTGTGATACCTAAAATATACCTTTTTTCAATGTCCTTCTCCAAAAAATCCTACCAATTTTGCGAAATGTTGTATCTCCGATTATATCGGTTTCCCCAACCCATCATTGGATGGTTTTTGGAGAGCTCCTGCTCTACGTCCTTAATCATGTTTTGCGCTTGGCCCTGGTAGATCGCGTAGACATCGAAACCTGAGAAAATGATCAATAGACATTGATTAAAATTGATAAACCTTTGAAAGTGCACTGATTACTGATAAGGCCAGTTCCGGCGACGTTGAAGCCAGGACAGCCGAGAATTTTTGCAGCTTGACCTCTGGTCAAGGTTTGGTCCTAAAAGATAATATAGTAGCTTCCCCTTGACTTTGGTCGCATGGCTCAGAGCGTCGCTTCTGTTTAAAAGCGCGCCCGACCCAAAACGAGTTGCGCAAATGGTCATCAAACAGCATTTGAAGGAACTCAGCCCGCGACGATTTGAGCCATTCCAAGTGCGGACATTATATTACCATATTAGGAGCATTCAAAGCGGTTTGAAGGTTGAGAATCAGAGAAGCTGTTCCCATGGGTAGAATCTCACAGAGCATAGCCATATGATCGTACCTGAAGATTATAGTGGTCACTTCAGGGTTATGACGTTTTAGTGGCCACTATAGTAGTCGGTTTAGTGGGCACTTGAGTGGTTTCTTTAGAAGTTTAATTGGTATTACTAGGCCACTAAGACGCAAAATATTGACCCCTTAAGAGCCCTCTCCAAGAAACCCTTGAGGAACCACTTAAGGGGTCAATAGTTTTTCCTAGTAAGTCGCCACTTTAGCGTCTTCTCCAATTTTTTTTCGAGGGACCTCTTAAGTGATCACTTGAGCTTTTCTCAGTTACCTCTGCCATCCGGTGATGATGATCCCACGGAAGCCATTTTGGAATTTTCCTTGTTGTTGCTGAAAAAAAGCAAATTTTTCATTTTCATAAATTTCTTCGAACCTTTTTAGTGCCTATCCAATTCCTATTATTCGTCTCATAGTGTCGAACATCGGAAAAAGTGGCCGCCGGGAAGTTGGCGCCTTTGAACGCCGACGAAGCCCACATCGTTGGGAAGTTCTCGGCGATCACCGCGAAGGAGTGATCTTTAAAAAAATTCTTTTTTGAGTAGGATTTTTCGGACTACCATTCATGGTGACAATGTTCTCGGAGTAGTCCCAAACGACGGGCTCAATAATCGCCCCGAGGTCCAGTTTTCGGATCAAGCTGGGCTGGAAGTCTTTCAGCATGTCGTGCCAGGCGAGAACTCTGGAATCGGTTGAGAATCTTGACCTTTTGGAGTTAGGTATAGCTTTTTTGAACTGGGATATTGAAATATTGGGCGTGGCGTAGCGCAACAGGTTGTGTGCTTGTCAAGAGTCAAGGGGTTGCAAGTTCGGTTCGCGCCAAGGATTTTTGGTATTGGAGTTTTATAATCACAGACAAGAATGGATATGCCACCCTGATTGTTACTAATATCAGGTAATAGTTGAGAGGCTTCTGCTTTCGGTTCCTCGAAAGGCGTTCGGAAGCTTCCCAACAAGTGGTCAAACGCCTTCCACATAGCTTCCCAACACCTTCTTCTTAGAAAAAAGTCTTCCAGAAGCCTGCTGGAGAGCTTCTAGAAGGCTTTTTTTCTATCTTAAGACCTTCCAGCTTCCATACGATTTCCTACCTTGCAAGGATTTTCCTGAGTAGGACCTTGCCTCATTGGTTTGGGACGCCGAAGCGCAACAAGGACGTAAAAAGAAGAACATCGAACCATTTTCAACGGAAAAGAGCCCCCTCCTCCAACTCCAAAAAGAAAGAGAAACCTGGTGGAATAACCAGCGAGAGCCTTGACATACTGAGCGATGCTCTTCAAATGAGCCAACGCCAACATTTGCTTCCCGCCTTCAGCCCCATTATGACGAATCCATTCCAAAGACTCGGCACAAACTCCAAACTGAACTTTGGAAATTTCAATCCAAACAAAAATCAGATGTCAACCTCAAAGGCTTCATCAGCACCAATGTGAAAGGATGGGATCCCGTAGGGCTTATGAACGTCGATGACTTGCCGAAGAGCTTCTTTGACCAACTTAACGCCTTCTACACTTCCCAAGCATAGCACCTGAAGAATATTGACCTATAGGTAGAATGAAAGCCCACAAACATTTGGATAGGCGTCATTCTCCCGATATTTCCTCGTTTCCTCGTATTTCAGGATCCATTCCAAGTGTCCGAATGTTTGGACCAATGGAATCACGTCCAGTTGAAGGGTTCTAGATTTTTTGAGGTTTTTTTTTTGGGCTTGAGACCTACCTGGCTTCATCTAGAATCGCCTTGACGTCATCTAGAGAGTAGGCGTCGGAGTTTTTGAACTTCTCCAGCTCTCCAGTCCAGGGGAACATGTCTTCCCATTCCAGGAGGATTCCTGAAGTTCTTGAAGTATTTTCAAGGCTTGAAATCAACGGCTTGTGAAAGCTCAAATTGACCGACTTTCTCATTGCCCTCTCAATGAATCATCTCGAACTCACCTGTCGCGCCCCCTTTCGCAATCAATCTCAAAAGGTCCAGGAAATACGGGACCTTTGGCGGCGCGCCCTTCAGATCAAAGTGGATCAAGATGTTCTCGTAGAATTCGCCCTAAACCACGATTTTTGGGCTTCCAAGTGACCGGAAATTCATCGTGAACAGGGTGTAAAAAAAAACAAACCTTCCTACTTTTTCTTGTCGGCATCGGGGATGTCTTCTTCTCGGTCACGGCAACAGGTTGAACGGCTAATTTTGACTGAAAATCAATATCTTCTGAAGAGATCACTTGAAAAATACCTCTTCAACTTGTTTCTGTGAGTATTCAACGTCCTTATCGGCTTCACTTTTCTGATTTTCCCGTTTTGAGACCGAGATTTGCTGCTCTGTGGCGATTGAAGGCTGAAAATGAGAATATTTGATTAATCAATCGATAAAAATTTACCTCTTGTCTTTTATAACCGCCTTTAGGGTATGACGTCGTCATTTGGATGAAAAATACGATGAGTGTGGTCAGAATGACGCCCTGAATTCTTTTTTTGATTTTTGACTCAAAATCAAACGAACCTTCACCAAAAGGTCCATCGTCCGACGCCTTACATACCTGCCAGATATCATCTTTGCATTTAGGAAATGTTCTGAAGTGAAAAAAGTAGGTTTGATCACGAGAAAATTGTAGAAAAATGCACGAAAATGAAGAGAAATTGGCTTGGAGGAAGGTCAAGTTCTGCTTGGACCTCGGTAACTTGAACTGGACCCTTTTGAGCAGTTCTAGGGATCACTTAAGAGATCTGAAGCAACCAAAGTGGTCACTAGAAATGTTCCGACATGTTCGGTTTACGTTACCAAGGTCCGAGTTGGTAACGCAAACCAAACGCGCCCGGGACTCTTTTGGACAGTTCTAGGGATCACTTAAGAGACCTGAAGCTACTAAAGTGATCACTAAGAAAACTCAGACACGACTGGTTCGAGTTACCAAGGTCCGAGTCGGTAATGCAAACTAAAAGCGCCCGGGACGCTTCTGGACAGCTCTAGGGATCACTTAAGAGGGCTGAAGCTACTAAAGTGATCACTATAATTGCTCTGACACACTCGATAGCGTACCAAGGTCCGAGGACAGAAAAAAAGGACATTTTATCGATAGAGCAAAGTTTATGGGATTAAAAAGGCTACAAATGGCGTTAGTTCGAAAATTTGATAAAACGGATTGAGAATCTGGAACACGTTAAAACATGGAAACATAAAATGGACATGAAAATCTTCTGAAGGCGTCACGAAGAACTGTGAATAGTCGGACCGCCCCGTCAACGCGAATATTCATTTTGACACCGACCATTGCCTATTTCAAGCAAAAATGAAGATCTTTCCACGCCAACGTGCAAAAGTAGCGTGTGTTCGACGAGAAATTATTTTTTTGTGCCGTCGAATGACTATTCTGAAATAGACGGATTCCTGAAGAATGTCTCTATGGAGTTTCACTCTGGAATCCACGTCGTCTAGTGACAATTGGAAGAGGCGTGAGGCAAGGCGACACCATTTCGTCCCACCTTCTCAACGCGACTCTTGAGCATGTCTTTCGAAGACTTGACCGGAGTGAAAATTAGAATCTCGATCAATGAGACATTTTTGGTTCGTTCATATAGATGCTCCAAGCTCGAAAAGTTAGAAGAAATGACAAATCGATGGGCCACTGAGAGCAAGGATTGATAATCAACTTCTCGGAAAATGAATCGGGCATGGAAGTAGACGGGAAAGAAGTGAGATACGTTGAATGCTTCACAATTTTGGAACTTATTTTCATTCTACGGACGGTTTCAAGATGGAGTGACATGGCAAAAATCAAGAAATGAAAAATAAACTGTCTCTTTGGAGCAGGAAGTCCGGCTTGTCGGAAAGGGTTTCAAAATGAAGCTACATCACAGAAATCAATCTGCAAGGACAGTTATCCACTTTGACCAAGAAAACAGCGCAAAGAGCTATTTGGCTACTACCATGATCCAACAGAGTTGATACTTCCTAATTCCTGAATGTGAATGAGTTTTCAGCCCCCGGTTGACTTTTTATGAAGCTTTGCTGTAGTGTATTTCACAACCTCCTATTCCAGAACTAATATAAAATGTTTCGCAAAAGATCTTTTTCGATTTAGGAAGCTTCAAAGTTTTCGAAATACGCAAATTATGACAATTTTTTCGAGCTTTTGAAGCGCCCTAACTCGAAAAAGAGATCTATCGCGAGAATGGAATCAGGAGGTCCTGAAGTACATTTCAGCGAAGTTTCATCAAAAGTTCAACCAAGGAGCTAAAAAACGTTCCATAGTGAGATTCTGATCGATAGAGCGAAGTTGATTAGGACAAAAAAAGCTGATAAATATAAATAATTCATTTTTTTCCAAAGATCGGATCCATAAAAAAATACCTTTTTTTGAAAGTTTATTCATCCCAAATATGAATAAAACTAAGATTGAAGTATCCGATCTCATCAATGGTCAATGGAGCGAAAATGAAGTTTTTGGAAAAAAACAAATTTTTTTCTTGAGGCACGCCATCAGACCGAAATTTTTGTCTAGCAAGTAAAAAAATTCAAAAGTTCAAAGGCTATTTTTTTACCTATAAATTTCATTTTTGGCTCTCGAAACAATCTTTTTTTGACGTAAAAAAGAAAAAAAAACATATAGACGTAGAATTTCTGGGAAATGGGGCTGCGAAGAGATTCCAAGGGATAATCTTGCTTTCTGACCTCGTTTTTTTGTGTTTTTTTGTTTCCTTTCGAAAAAAATTTTTATTTACGGTTTTTTTGAAGTATAAAGGTTCAGAAAAAAAGCTAAAAAAATTGGAATTTGGCTGAGATGAAGCTGAGATGAAGCTCGAAAAATTTAAAAAAATTTTGTAAATTTGAGGTGAAAATTGGAATAATCTGTTGTAAAAAAACAAGCAATTCGGAACTTAGTTTGGTTAACTTTAAAATTGAACTCGGAGAGAACAATAATCCTGAAGAATAATTGGGCAAATTTCAACTTTTCCGAAGAAAAACTTGTATTTTGAAGCAGAAAAATCCGTTTTTCTTTCGGAAAAATGGCTGTAAAAGCCGAAAACTATACACATTTATCTCTCTGAGAAGCCCAGATTCACTCAAAGGAACGAGAAAAAGAAACCCGAAACTTTTTTTGGCGAAAGGACAAAAGAAATGGCCGCTGAATTATTAATGGTTGGCGCAAGAGAAAAAAAAAGCGAACGGATTCCCATTTTTCCTCACTTATTGGCTCTGATCCAAAATTGAAAATTGCGAAATATAGGTGAGAGAAAACATAAAATAAATGACTATGGGAGTAAATAGATGAATAGATGGGAATAGTGGAGTAATCAGGCGTGTGGGAAAAATATGGGCTTTTTTCGACTTTTGAAAATATTCCAGGGCTCTCAATTTCATTCAGAAGTCATATTTAAAAAATTACTGTTCTGAGAAAAATTCTATTGGCTACAGAGAAGGAGAGGACCCTAAAGTGACCACTAAAACCAGCTCTACAGAAGCTACTTACTAGGAAGACTCTATTGACCCCTTAAGTGGCTCCTCAAGGACTCCTTGAAGAGGACACTAGAGTGGTCACTATTTTGCGTCTTAGTGCCACTTAGGTAGTTTTTAGCGATCCAGTAGTACTATTGATGCTTCTAAAGAAGCCACTGAATTATATTGACTTAAGTGACCACTAATTTGACTACTATAGTGGCCACTAAAACGTGAGAACCCTTAAGTGGTCCCTAAAAGTTATCTGTAAGAAAAATGAGGGTTTTTTTCCACAGTAAAAAAATAATATCTATCAGAAAAAAACCGTATGGCTAATTTTTTTGATCAATATGGAGAACAAATTCCTGAAATTATTGAACCTTTGAGATAGAAAAATTAAAAATTCACACCTTTTTTTCAGTATAAGATTAAGAAAAATCTAAGATTTTTTTCGATTGAAAGAATAAGATTTTTTTCAGAAACTATACCACAGTCTTTTTGGAAAAAAAGCAGGCTCAACTTTTTTTCTGAAAAAAGTACATTTTTTTCTCAATTTCTTATTGAACTTTTCTGATAGAAAAATTAAAAATTCACGCCTTTTTTTAGTATAAGATTAAGAAAAATCTAAGATTTTTTTCGATTGAAAGAATAAGATTTTTTTCAGAAACTATACCACAACCTTTTTGGAAAAAAGCAGGCTCAACTTTTTTTTTTCTGAAAAAGTACATTTTTCTCAGTTTCCGAGTTCTCATTCAGAAGTCGAGAGAACACTTTTTGATATTTTTACTGTTTGGAGGAACTGAAATTTCGTCAAGATAGGTTAAAAAAAATTACTAAAACCTATGGATTCGAAAAGGTAACATTTACGAGGACAACAACAAAGTATGCAGAAAACAATAGTGCACAATTTGAAGCCGTGTGAAACTGGCGTAAATAGGGCCCGTTTCTATGGTGAGCCGAGAAACGGAGGGAACTCTCCAAAAATGGCAGTTTAAATGAGCGGGAAATCACTTTTCATAGTGTAACGAACTCTATTAGAAAACAAAAATAGCCTTTTCTACTAAAAAGCTCACAGTGGGACTTTTGAATGAGACTAGGTTTACTAGATGTAGTTTTTTACGCTGATTCAGAATCTGGGCTCGAAAGTTGTCCTGGAGGCCTGTGAAAAAAGTTAGAACGAACGGAACAAGGACTCGATCGGAGACATCGAACTTTTCGACTTTGAGAGCCCCTAACTTTTTTCACAGGTCTCGAGGGCAGCTTTCGAGCAATCGGGGTAAAAAGTTTCCTCATGTTTCTACGCTTCAAAACTCAAGACAGGAGCACTAACACGAAATTTTCGAAAACGGAAAAATTGCAAAAAAAGTTTTTGCAGGGGATGGGGACCGAACCTATGACCTCGTGATCCTCAGTCCGCCGCTTTTCCGCTGCTCTACGCTGCCGTTGCTTCGACGGTCGCCGGCTAGGAATAGGACATCGCGCCCGCATTCCATTACCATTAGCGGGGCTTTGAAAAATTATATCTGGGCTCCGAAATTTTTTTGAAAAAAATTCAAATCATTTTTCGTGACAAGGGGAACAAGGACTATATACCCTCAGTGACATCGAATTTTTCGACTTTGTGAGCCCCTAACTTTTTTCAAAATTTTCGGGGGCAAATTTAGAGCACAGATTCGGAATCAGCGTAAAAAACTACATCTAGTAAACCTAGTCTCATTCAAAATTGCTGAGAACACTCCATGGTAAAACATGATGAAACCTCACAAAAAGCACCTTTCAAACTAGGAAGAAAAGCCAAGAACTAGCCTGAAAACGTCAACAGCAAAAGGGAAGCACTTTTGGTACAACTACGCCCCGAAGAAGCCCCCCGAAAAAATGACATTTATTTCCCAAAGAATAAATGTTCATGTGACTTTTTCAACGTCTACAAAAAAGGAAAACCACCAATTTCCGGCGAAAAATGAAAAATTTCTCGATGGGAAATGTTTTGTGGGGAGAGCTATGTTTTCGTAGGCCATTTTTTTGGGCTGTTGGCTACAAAAAACATTTTTCAAAAACTATATAGTTCGATTTCTGATTTTTTTTTCAGTTTGCATTGGGTTTCAAGAATCTTTAGGGCTCCTTAAAGTTTAAAAAAATGTTAGCTCTGCTTTTTTTGAAGTTTTAAAGGGCTACCAAGTTTTTTTCTGAAGAATTTTTAATGTACTCAAACTTTGCTTTGGTTTTTTTAAAGCTTTTAATTTTTTTCTAAGAAGTTCTAGAGGTTAACTGGTTTTTCTTACTAACTTAGGTCCCAGGTGGATTTTTTAAACGACTTTTGAGCTTTTTTATTATTTTTTTTTCCTGTGACATTAAAGATTCTTCAGGCTTCTTTAGAAAATTCAAAGATCGAGCCATGTTTTGAAGATTTTCAGGCTTTTTCGACTATTTTCAAGGTTTTTAGGAAAAACTAGAATCATAATGAAAAGATTCGATGCGTTCTTAGGAACTCAAGAGTGGTCCATATAGGGGACGGGACCACTTTACAAACCTCTATAGGGGCCACTGAAGCTTGCAAAGTGGTCCCTATAGGGAAAATGATGGTTGATAATTTTGCAAAGAAGCACTTTCATGCAAAAAAACGAAAAAAATTTTTTTTTAAAAAAAGGAGAAAAAAACCCCTACAGGGACAACTTAAGCTTTAGGTGCTAAGGGGTCAGAACCTGAACCCTATAGGGACCCCAATTTTCTGCCAATTCACGATTCCCACGTCCTTCCTTACCAAGAAGTTTACCGATCTTTATCAAAAAATCACGTGAAAATGATGACTAACCCCCAAATTCGAGGACCATCAATATTTGCTTTTTGGCACCCGCGCCAAAAACTTCTCAAGTCTATTTGAAGTAGGTCAAGAGCTATAAAAGATGGCGCGAAACAAGTTATCACTGATAAAAAAAATGAGCTTCTCATCGATTTTTGTAATCTTTTTGGCCTCGGCTGTTTTCACCGTGAACCCTAATTTGATTGGCTGGCAACAGTCGATCGCGGTCTCTGGACGGCTGATTTGTGAGGGAAGCCCCGCGCAGGGCGTTCTCCTGAAGCTCTACGACGAGAACTTGCGTGAGTTTGAAGAGGCAGTTGTGAATATATGATATTTTATTAGTTATCGACACCCTGCTCGCCGAAAGTTACACCAACAGGAATGGGGAATTCGCGATGGACGGCCATCGCCGGGAAATCAGCGACGTCGACCCGAAACTCAACATTTATCATAGGTGCAACTACTATGGGGTTAGTGAAACTTGTCAAAGAAACATTAGAAAGACCTGACAAGGAAGGTCATTTTACTACTTCCTGAAAATCGGCCAGATCAATCCTTGATGTACCAGATCAAGATTCTAGAAGTATCAAGAAAAGACGCTTGATTTTTAGGATTTTCTTTGACTTTGAGGCCGGAAAAGCTTTCAAAGAAGGTTCAGACTACAGATTTTTCAAAAATTCCGAAACAGGAAAGTTTTATCAGAAGAAGTTTCGAAGTCAAAGAAAATCCTAGAAATCCTTTAGAATTGCGACTTGGAGCTCTTATTTTGCAATAACTAGGAATTTGTGCAACTTGAGACTTTCAGAATCTTTTTCTGGTACATCAAGAAGTTCTTGGACCAAATTTCCAGAAACCGGAAAGTGAAATGACCTTCTTGGAAAGCCCTTTAGTTTCAAGAGATAGGAAAATTCAGAAAGCTTCCAGAAACCAAAGAAAGTTTCAAACAGTTTCAATAGGACAAAGAAAAATAAAATCGAGTTCCTCGAAAAAAGTTCAGTGAAGTTTAAATTGATGATTCTTCTGCTTTGCCTCCTTTCCGAAGTTTCAGCAATCTCTAATCTGAACCTCTTTGAACATTTTCCTTTTTACTTCAGCTGAAATCAGAGCCTTCTAGGCTGACAACTTGTCTTACAAGCTTAAAAATTGAAAAAGTCTCTAGATGAAAAAAATAACTAGGTTCAAGTGAAGCTTGGGAAAGAATAGATTCTGAAGCCCTCTAGTTTGAAAAGATAGGAAAATTCAGAAGCTTCTAGAAAACACAGAAAATTTTGACAGTTTCAAAGGGACAAAGAAAAATGAATTCAGACATCGCAACGTGTGGGAAAATTCAAAAGCCGACAATTCTTCTAATAAAACTTCGCTCAATGTTTCCGAATTTTCGAAAAATATGTAGTTTGAACCTTCTTCGAAAGCATTTCCGGTACCATTTTTCTATTTTCAGCTGAAATTTGAGAGTCTGAGGACTTGAAGTTTGTCTAAGAACCTTGGGGACACTTGGGAAAGCTCGAAAAATCTTCAGATAAAAATTATTAGGTTTTTTTATGAGTTAATGAAGTCCGGACGCTTAGAGATGAAGAAAAAAAAATTTATTCAAGGCTACTGGGAAGATTTTTAGTGACCAGTTTAGGAATTCGATGCTTAAGGGGCCACTATAGTAGTCGAACTAGTGGCCACTCTAGTGACAAAAACTTGATGGTCTCTTTAGAAGCCTAAGTGATACTACTGGACTGTTGAAAACTACTATAGTGGCCAATAAGGCGCAAAACAGTGGCTTCTATAGAGATGGTGTTTGTGGCCACTTTAGTGAAAAGAACTTGATGGTCTCTTTGGAAGCCTAAATGATACTATTAGACCATTAAAAACTACTATAGTGGCCACTAAGACGCAAAATAGTGGTCACTTTAGTGTCCTAGTCCTTGAAAAACCTCTTAAGTGGCTACCCACTACAAACTTAAAAAAAAGAAACGGAAGAATTTCAGCCGTGCTCGAGAAAGATTGCGATCCGGATCCCGCATAGCTACCTCTCGGACGGCAAAACTCCCAGCCGCGTTTACGACGTCGGAACGATCAACCTCGGGAATCGATTCAACGGCGACACCATCGATTGCATACATTAACTTTGTGGGAATAAAGAATTCTTTACAACTGAAGTTTTTATTGGAAAATGGTTCTAAAGAAGCCTATGTGATCTTTGAAATTGGTCTTGTTGACTTTAAGAGAATTGGAAGTTTAGATGGACCAAAGAAAAGTTTAAAAAGTCGAGGAAAGCTTCGAAGATTCCGAAAAAAAAGGTAGGCCTTTTTTGAAAATTAACAGCTTTTCCTACTTGATTTCTGCTCAGTACTAGGAAAATTTTAGTGGCCACCATAGGGTTTTGACGTTCACAGTAGTCAAATTAGTGGCCACTTAAGGGGTTAAAAATTAGTGGCCACTATAGAGGACCAAATGCTACTAAAAAATTTTAGTGGTCACTTTAGGGGTCGATGGATCAACATATCTGGTCCAATCTGTTTGTTTTAAAATTAACAGAGTTACTGGAAGGAATACTGGATGATAAACTACTGAAGTGGCCACTTTAGTGTCCTCTCCTTGGCAAGCCCCTAAAGTGGCCGCTAAAAATTTTCGCAGTAAGCTGAAAAACGAACATCAGTAGAAAAATTTCACAATGATCAAATAAAGCTGAAAAAGTCCTCATAGAAAAAAAAGGGGGGGAGTGGTGCCTTTTTTCAGAGAGAACAGCATTTAAAATCTTCGAAAATCCTCAAAAAAAAAAATCGAAAAAATGCACTTTTTCCAAAGAGAACAGCTTCTCCTGGGTGGTAAAATGAAAATTGCTCTTCCAAAGACCTTTTATCTTTGCTTCTTCGTTACGAGGACCAATTATCCCTGAAGCTTTTCCAGGACGACCGGTTGTTAAATCAGAAAAATGGCTTGGAAAAAGGAGATTTTCAATGGGGAAATGGTTATTAGGGATTGTCATAGTTTAAAAATTGTTTTTTGAAGAAGAATCTTTAATTTTTGAGAACTTGAAGTTCCTACAACACTCCAACTAACAGAACGAAAATCTTCAAAATACGATTTTCATCCTTCAATTTGAACCATAAATTTCCAATATTTCGCAACTTTTTTTTTCAAAATTAGATATTTTCAACTTGAATTTCAGTTTCAAAGAAGCTCCCAACGGATTTTTGAAGATTTGAATCATTTTGGGAAAATTTTTTGAGAAATATTCATCAGAAAGAAGGTTTTGAGGTTTTGGGAGTTTTTTCGAAAAAAAAAGTTGATTTTTAAGCAAATTTATCGGTGTTTGGGAAATTCCTAGTGGCCACTTAAAGGGAATACCTCAAGGACACTCAAGTGACCACTAAAACCACCTCTATAGAAGCCACTACTTTTGTCTTAGTGGCCACTTGAGTAGTTTTTAGTGGTTTAACAGTACCAGGTGGACTTCTAAAGAGGCCACTGAAGGCAGTCACTTAAGTGGCCACTAATTTGACTACCATAGTGCAAACTACGACTTCAAAACCCTAAAGGGGCCATTACAGTAGTTTGTGACTTAGTCGTACTACTTAAAGTCCTGAAGGTAGACTTCTAAAAAGGCCACTAAGATGGTCACTAAATCGATTACTACAGTGGTCACTAAACATACCTCTATAGTGGCCAAAATTTTCCGTTTTAGTGGCCACTTCAGTAGTTTATCATCAAGTATTCCTTCCCGTAACTCTCATAATTTTTTAAACAAATAGATTGGACCAGTTATTTTGATCTATTCACCCCTAAAGTGGCCACTAAAATTTTTAGTGGCCTAGTAGTAGCACTTAGACCTCTATAGTGGTCACTAATTTTTAACCCCTTAAGTGGCCACTAATTCAACTACTATAGTGGCCACTAAACCGTCAAAACCCTATGGTGGCCACTACAAATTCACCCAGTGTTCAAGGACAATTTTGAGGTTGATTTCTCAAGAAAGTAATGGAAAATAGTACAGTTACGACCACGCAACAGCCGCGGCACATGCGAGATAAGATCAAACAAGGACGGTTATCACTAATTACCCGTTAAAAACCTTCCAACATCACTTTGTACAGTAGAAAATGAAAGAAAAACCATTTCTCAGCGCGAAAAAACGACGATTTTTGGTGGGACGAGGGAAAATTGATGGGAAATGTTCGTTTCGGCGCGGCTGACAAACGGAAAATGAACCAAAATAGGAATTTGATAAGATTTTCTACTGATACGTTAGACAAATAATGACTTGTAGTTCAAATCGTAGTAGAAATTCGGGAGTCCGGAAAGATATTTTGGATGAAAATGGAATGGAAAACGAGGGTTTCTCCTTCTTGCTTGAGTGCATAATTGACCATTTGAATGGCGCTGATGTGTACTCTTGGTGGCCCCGAGAAAGTGGGAAAACAGGAAATTCAGATATATGTGTTGGTAGAGTGCGAAAAAAGTGAAGTTTCTGGAGTTAGGAGGCTGTTTTTTCACACTTTATCAATGGAGCAACTTTTCACATTTTTGGTTGAAATTCATCTTTTTTCAATTAGATGCGTTCAGAGGTATGAGCTGCTCTACTGATGAGCAGGACTGCTTTGAGTAGTTTGAAATGGAATTTTTTGAGTTAAGCGGCTGTTTTTTCACATTTTATCAATGGAGCAACTTTTCGCATTTGGTCGAAAATAATTTTTTTTTTCAAGTAGATGCGTTCTAAAGTATGAGCTGCCTTACTGATGAACATTATTCATTTGGATGAAGCTGGAAATTGAGAATTTTCGAGTTCGGAGGCTCATTTTCACACTTTATCAATGGAGCAACTTTTCGCATTTTTGATTGAAAGTCATTTTTTTTTCAAGTAGATGCGTTCTAAAATATAAGGTGCTCTACCGATGAGTAGGATTGCATTGAATAGGTCAAAAATGGAGTTTTTTGAGTTAAGCGGCTATTTTTTCACACTTTATCAATGGAGCAACTTTTCGCATTTTTGGTTCAAAATCATTTTTTTTCGAGTGCGTTCTGAAATTTAAGGTGCTCTACTGATGAGCAAGATTGATTTGAGGGAGGCTAGAAATGGAAATTTTTTGAGTTGAGCGGCTATTTTTTCACACTTTATCAATGGAGCAACTTTTCGCATTTTTGGTTCAAAATCATTTTTTTTCGAGTGCGTTCTGAAATTTAAGGTGCTCTACTGATGAGCAAGATTGATTTGAGGGAGGCTAGAAATGGAAATTTTTTGAGTTGAGCGGCTATTTTTTCACACTTTATCAATGGAGCAACTTTTCAAATTCTTGGTCGAAAGGTTTCAATTTTTTAATAATTCAGTTCTAATTTATGAGCTACTATTAAGATAGATCTAACTTTTCAAATGAGGCTTTTTTTCAGAGAGAAAAACCAAGAAATGGAAGTTTTTGAGTTGGGTGGCTGTTTTTTCACACATCATCAATAGAGCATGTTTTCTCGTTTTTTTGAATCTGTATTTTTTTTTCTGAACTCATGTGTTGTGTTTCACTACTACCAGACTGTGAAGAATAACAAAAAAAATCTGTATTTTAAAGTAGAGCGGCTCTTTTTTTTCACACTTTATCCGTAGAGCAACTTTTCCCAAAATATTAGTCGAAATTTTTTTTTGAAAGCTGGGAGTCAAAAAAGTTAAGGAACAAGAGTAAGAAGATCGGAATCGGGAAGGAAAGGCAATTCACATGGTAAATAAGGTAGTAGAAGTTGTTGTATCGGAAGAATAGGGTCAAGGAAGAACGGAAGACCAAAGAAAGGAAGGGAGGAGGAGGAGGAGGACAGTCGACGCCTCTGACCCCCCCTCAAGAGCAATTAGACGTTGGCCGATTTGTTTGTTCTGTTTGTGTCGGTGTCGCACTACCACGACGGAACCAACAAAAAGCCATAAATGGCCAGTGTTATTGATCACATAGTGTCCGCATTTTAAAGACGTCCAGGAGCTGAAGCTCGACAAGGATAGGCTTGAGAGTCGGACTTTTCTGACTTTTTTGAGGATAATTTTGAACTGTCCGTATTTTGAAAGCGTCCGGAAGATGAAGCTCGGAAGGACTAGGTTGGAAAATCGAAGCATTCTGACTTTTTTTGGGGAAAAATCTGGACTGTTCGCATTTTAATAGCGTCCAGGAGTTGAAGCTCGACAGGACTAGGCTTTAAAATAGGGACTATCTGACTTTTTTGGAAAAAAAATCCGGAAAAAAAAAACTGTTCGCATTTTAAAAACGTCCAGGAGCTGAACCTCGACAGGACTGGGCTTAAAAATCGGGATTATCTGACTTTTTTCTATTTGGGAGAAAAATCGGGACTGCTCGAATTTTAAAAGCGTCCAGGAGTTGAAGCTCGACAGGGCTTGGCTTAAAAATCAAGCTTTTCTGACTTTTTTGGAGGAAAAATCTGGACTGTTCGCATTTTAAAGACGTCCGCGAGCTGAAAGAGGCTCTCAAAAGTAGCTATAAAAATTATTTTCAATAGAGCCATTGTACTCATAATGAAGTTCAACGCTTTTTGCTTCAAAGAATGCTCATTTTTAGAAGCACCCGACCTAAAACGGCTTGCGCGCTGTGGCATTTGTAAACATGAAAGGAAGCTTGTCAACCGAATCTAACTTTAGGAGCACCCGACCTGAAACGATTTGCGCACTGGCGCCTGAAAACATCATGGTAGCTTCTCAACCGCTACGCGACCGCGACGCTCAAGCCATTCCAAGTAAGCTTTTTTTTCTTGATGATGGTATTTATCAAAGATACAGGTAGAAAAAGCTACATTTTGTGGATTGCAAAAAAAAGTTGAAACGGAATCGAAATCTCAAAAGTGCAGCACGCGGCAAAAAGGAGAATTTTTTTTCCATTCTCGCTATCCGCCACGTGCTGTTCAAACATACACATGAACACTTTCGATTTCGATTATGGGCCGTTTTGGAACAATTTTATGGGATGTGAATCGAATTTTTTGGCTCTTTGAAACGCTACAAAATTTAACGATTTTCGGAAGGAAGAAGATTTTTTATTGGCGGCTTTTTTTTGACTGCAAGTTCGCTCCATTGATAAATTAAGACAAATTAGCTTTTCGGCTTTTTTTTAACAGTGTAGAGGGATCAAGGCTTTTCCTTGCCTACTATTTTTGCTCCATTGATAAGTTTTAATTTATTCACAAAAACGATTCTTTTGGATTGCTGCCAGATGAGGTCGTGTATTGAAAATTTAATGATTTTTGAAAAACTTTTTCAGTGGCGGCTTTTTTTGACTGCAATTTTGCTCCATCGATAAATGAAGATAGATTGGCGTTTTTGGCTTTTTCCGAAATAGTAGAAGCTTGAGACTTTTCTCACCGTATCATCTGCGCTCCATTGATAAATTTTAATTTATTCACAAAAACGGGTATTTTGGGTTGATGCCAGATAAGAGCGTTTGTTGAAAATTTAACGATTTTCGTAAGAAAAAAATTTTTAGAGGCGGCTTTTTCTTCGCTGCAATTTCGCTCCATTGATAATCTAATATATATTAATATTCCGACTTCTTCTGCTAGATGAGGTCGTGCAGAGAAAAATTCGACAACTTGAAGAAGAAAAAAAATTTTAAGTGGCTATTTTTTGACTGCAAGCTTGCTCCAGTGATATATATTATTATTCCGACTAATATATATTAGTATTCCGACTTTTTCAGCATAGTAGAGGGATGAAGGCTTTTTCTTGCTTATCATCTGCGCTCCATGAACAATTCCATTTTATTCACAAAAATGAGTCTTTCGGATTGCTGCCAGATGACGTCGTATACTGGGACGTCGGCCGGTCGATGTTCCAAATGTGGAAAAACGCGGCCCGATGCTCCTTCGACCGCCAAATTATAACGTAGAACGATTGAGAATAGCAGATCAGGGCGAATATTATCTGTAAATTAGTGAATTGATTCATGGCGCAGTCGGTAGGAGGGTTGTCTATGGCGCGAAAGGTCTTAGGTTCGAAAATTCCTGGTGGTTTTTTTCTTTTTGCAGAGGTTTTCGTACCTTTAAGAAAGCTAATCAAATCATTTTAGACATTTTTAATGAAATGAGGGCCCTCATAATGCTTTTCAAAGCCTTGGCGGAGCGGGTTTTCTTGAAAATTTTACCTTTTTGAGGATTCAGCGATTTGCTGCTTAAAATTTTTCAATATGATGATAAAGGCTCTGGCGAAGTAGTCTAAAAATGTTTTTCCATTCAAAATTTCATACTCAACATTTTCTGCCGCGGGATAAAATCGGGATTAATGCGGGCTAGCCCGAATGACCAAAAAAACCGTAGAAATGCCAAAATTCAAACGTCCGAGCTCCCGAACCCTCATTTTAACCGCGTTACTGCCGAATTTCTCCCCCTCAACATTTTGTGGGATAAAATCGGGATTAATGCGGGCAAGCCCGAATGATCAAAGCAGCCGGTGGAAAGGCTGAAGTTCAAGCGCCCAAGCTCCCGAACTTATACCGCGCTTCTACCGAATTTCTCCCCATTTGAGCTTCTAAGTAGTTCAAACCCTGTCTCATTTTTGAACTCCCCTTCAAAAAGTCCTTTTTTTCACCATAAACTTACAAAATTGGCATGAATGACGCCCTGGCGAAGACCTTGGAACGAAAGAAGAGTCATAAAAACGCCGGCCATGCAAATGTACCAGGAGCAGATGAAAATCCCCATAAGGACGAGAAGTCGACGAACTACTCGTTTTTTACGCTCTTTTCTGATGGCGTCGCCTGAAAATTTATTATTATTATTAGATCACTGTTATAGAGAAGAAATAGCCTCCTAGAATTTTAGTTTGTACGCTCTATCGACTAGGAAAACTCTAGTGGCCACTTGTGAAGCTCCTCAAAGACTACTTGGAGAGGACACTAAGGTGGTCACTAAACCACCCTTATAGTAGCCACTCTTTGCGCCTTAGTGACCACTATAGTAGTTTAAAGTAGTCTTGTGGTACCACTTGGACTCCTAAAGAGGCCACAAACATTTAGTCCCTTAAGTGGCTACTAATACGTCAAAACCCTAAAGTGGTCACTAAATCTGTTCTAGAATCCATGGAGCGTCTTTGACATTCTCAAGTGTGCTTCTACTCTCTTTTTATTTCCTTAAGAAATAAAAAATTAGAGTCTTAATAGTTTTGGGCTTTTGCGCTCCATCGTGATTTGATAAAGCTACTCGGACCCCGGACATTTCTAGGGATCCCTTAAGAGTGCTGACGCCGCTAAAGTGGTCACTAGGAAGGCTCCGACATATCCTAACCGTGTCCTGTCAGGGTCCAAGTCAGTAACGCAAACCGGACAAGCCCGGGACGATTTCGAACATTTCAAGGGATCACTTAAGAGTACTTAAGCTACTAAAGTGGTCACTAGAATACTCGGAAACGTCCAGTCCCAATTTCGAATAAATTCCTTTGAAACGAACCTCTGATTTTCACCATAAGTATCAAAAATATAAAAAGGGCCAATACGACACTGTTAATAAATACATTGGACATCATCCAGTTTTTGGTGACGGTTGGGTGAAGACCTGTAAAATTCCCAAAAAATCAATAAAATAGTCAATAGCTTACCTGTCGGTGGATTACAAAAATCGATCGGGTCGTCGTCCATTTTGACGAAACCCCAAACCATGAAAAAGGTTGAATAAATGACCGGTCCGATCATCATGACCACGATGTACTTGAAGGTTCCTATGTTTCGGTACCTGGAAGCCAAAAAATCTTTTTTTTGTGAGCACTTCTAGGGGTCACTTAAGAGGGCTGACGCTACTAAAGTGGTCACTAGAAAAGCTCCGAAACATCCTAGCCGTTTCCTGTTAAGATCCGAGTTGGTAACGCAAACCAAACACGCTCGGTAGTTCTCTGAACGCTTCTAGGGGTTACTTAAGAGGGCTGACGCTACTAAAGTGGTCACTAGAACTTCTCCGACATGTCCAAATCGCGTCTGATTCAAAAAAATAGAGGAATTTAAAGAAATCTTCATTTTTGAAACCGCTATCTACTCGGACCCGCTCCAGAAGGTTTCTGAGCACTTCTAGGGATCACTTAAGAGGCCTGACGCTACTAGAGTGGCCACTAGAAACGCTCCGACACATCCTAGCCGTTTCCTGTTAAGATCCGAGTTGGTAACGCAAACCAAACACGCTCCGGACGTTTCTGAGCGATCCTAGGGGTCACTTAAGAGTTCTGACGCTACTAAAGTGACCCCTAGAAATGCTCCGACACGTCCGGTTCGCGTTACGAAGGTCGGAGTAGAGCAAACTTCAATCTTGAAACTCACTTATGAGGAAAAAGAATGGCGAAAAGAATGTCGGACGGCAGGACCAACATCAGAACCGCCTGAGCGCAAATGCAAAAAATGTACGGCGCTAGGATGGGATAACACTGTCGACGGGTGAAGTTCATGTCGAATAAGATGAACAGCGCGTTCGCCAACGTGCTCAGAAGGCAAAGCGAGTGAAACACGGAGAGGATACATTGTAGATAGGCTGAAAACGAAAAAATTAGCATTTTTATCATTGGAGCGAAAGTGTAGCTGAAAAAATAGCCGCTTTGATTTTTTCAGCTTGAAGTTTCGAGCATACCGAAGCAAGTTTTTGATTATTTTAAAAAACGGCCATTTTTATCAATAGAGCGAAGTTTCTGTTAGAAAAATGACCACGTTGATTTTTTTTAGCTGGGAGGTTGAAGTTGGCAAAAAAGTCAAATTTTTTCGAAGAACGGTCTTTTTATCAATAGAGCGAAGTTGCTGTTAGAAAAATGGCCGCTTCGATTTTTTCTTAGCTCGCAGGTTGAAATTGACAGAAAAAATCGACAGAATTTCTGAGGAAGATCATTTTCATCAGTAGAGCAAGCTTGACATAGGAAAAAATAGCCATTTTGATTTTGTAAACTTGGAGGTTCACGTTCACTAGAAAAATCTCAATCATATCGAAAAAGGTCATTTTTATCAATAGAGCGAAGATGGTGTTGAAAAAACCGGTGCTTTGATTTTTTTTAGCTCGAAAGTTGAAGATAACAAGTCCCAATTTTTCAAAGAACAGTCATTTTTATCAGTAGAGCAAGCTTGACGTAAGAAAAAATAGCCGCGTTGATTTTTGAAGCCTCAAAAAAGTCGAAAAAAAACCCAATTTTCTAACAGAACGGTCATTTTTATCCACAGAGCGAAGTTGTAGCTGAAAAAACGGCCATTTTGATTTTTTTTTTTTCAATCGATTTTTCCAAGGAAGGGTCTTTTTATCAACAGAGCAAGCTTGACATAAGAAAAATAGCCATTTTCTTTTTGAAGCTTTTTGGAGGCTTGAAATCCGAATTTCGGCAAAAACAGACACCTAGAAATGAAAAAATATTCAACACTCCTAATACTTTTTTGTTCACCACAATGAACTTGATGAACGTAAAAGCATTTTTAATCAGTTTTTCAGTATTTTTTCAAAGGAGCTAACTTTCCGCAAACTAACATAAGCTTCAAAAAATATTTTCAAAAGCTTGAAATTATTTGTACCTACCTGACTTAGCGCGTAGCTTTGGAAACCGATAGGTGATGTACAAAATGTGAAAATTCCCAAAATGGCCGACGACGTTGAAAATCAGAATCTCGTAGAAGATAACTTGTTGGTTGAAGTCGCTCCATGTCATGCTCATCTCATTATTTTCTGAAGCTTGGAAAAAAAAGAAATATTTTGAAAAGCGAGCGAAATGTGACAATGGTGCACTTGACAAGTGCTGACAAACACAATTTTCATCGATTTTTTTCTCGGAACATGTGTTTTTTGCTTGTGGAATAAGGATATTAAATATCTGAGATATAATAGGAAAAATAAGAGACTTGAAAAAATAAAGACGGAAACGTGGAACTTCGGGGTGAAAATTGTTGTTTGGGGGACCAATTTTTTCGGATTACGACCGATTTTGAGACGTTAAGACCCCTTCTTAGCGTTTGAATTCTCTGTTTTTTTATTCAAAAAGTGGTCTTGATCATTCGAAAATATTAAATATGTACGAATAGACTAGATCCTTTTAAAAAACGAACAGAAATTGATGGAATTTTGATAATCCTTCAGGCTTTTATTGGCTCTATCTCCATATAAAAAACAAAAATGGACCCCCTTTTGAGGGATTAAAAACGTTGAAAGCTGGAAAAAAAGCCATTTCTTCTAATTTTTTTCAACAATAGAAATTTTTTTGTCTTTTTATCAAAATTTTGATGGATAGGAAACAATGTCAGAAATCAAAAAGAAAGTGGAAATTTGAATTTTTCTGAAAAAAACCTATTTTTTTAATAGTCCTTTTTTTCTTTATATACTCTTTTTTTCAAAAATTTTGGTTGCACTGGGAATGGCTTAACACGTGGCAGCTTCAATTTTCAAGTTGCGCCCGACCAAAAAAACGACTTACGCGGAGTGGAACTGTGAATTGACTCTAATTGGTTTTGAAGTACGCTGAGCCATTCCAAATGCGACCAAAGTCTTAAATTTTGAGTTTTCGTCCAAAACTGGTAGAAGCGGTAAGCGAAATCTCCCAATTTCGGAACAAAAAAGACAAAAAAGCCAGAAAACTCAAAGAGAAATGGTCAAAATAACTACTAGAGACTAGAAAAAGTTGTGAAAAAATGTGCCAATGGGAGGACGCCTTGTTTTCGCGTTTGGCCGGGCTTTCCAACGCTGTTATTTTGCCCGTCGTCGGCCGGACTTTGAGATTGAATCAGTTAACTCAAAACGCCTAAGGATAGGTGCACTATTTGTGTGTCTCAGGGCCTTACTAAAAGGATTATAAGCGGATTGAGCTAATTTATACGTTGGTGATTCGTTTTCCGGGGCTGGGGGGGGTGCTCAGAAAGGTTGACTGTTCTTCAGAAAAAAATCGAAGGTCCTGAGGAAAAATTTTTGTTTTCTTGTAAGGATAGGTGCACTATTTGTGTGTCTCAGGGCCTTACTAAAAGGATTATAAGCGGATTGAGCTAATTTATACGTTGGTGATTCGTTTTTCCGGGGGCTGGGGGGGGTGCTCAGAAAGGTTGACTGTTCTTCAGAAAAAAATCGAAGGTCCTGAGGAAAAATTTTTGTTTTCTTGTAAGGATAGGTGCACTATTTGTGTGTCTCAGGGCCTTACTAAAAAGGATTATAAGCGGATTGAGCTAATTTATACGTTGGTGATTCGTTTTTCCGGGGCTGGGGGGGTGCTCAGAAAGGTTGACTGTTCTTCAGAAAAAAATCGAAGGTCCTGAGGAAAAATTTTTGTTTTCTTGTAAGGATAGGTGCACTATTTGTGTGTCTCAGGGCCTTACTAAAAAGGATTATAAGCGGATTGAGCTAATTTATACGTTGCTGATTCGTTTTTCCGGGGCTGGAGGGGTGCTCAGAAAGGTTGACTGTTCTTCAGAAAAAAATCGAAGGTCCTGAGGAAAAATTTTTGTTTTCTTGTAAGGATAGGTGCACTATTTGTGTGTCTCAGGGCCTTACTAAAAAGGATTATAAGCGGATTGAGCTAATTTATACGTTGGTGATTCGTTTTTCCGGGGCTGGGGGGGGTGCTCAGAAAGGTTGACTGTTCTTCAGAAAAAAATCGAAGGTCCTGAGGAAAAATTTTTGTTTTTCTTGTAAGGATAGGTGCACTATTTGTGTGTCTCAGGGCCTTACTAAAAGGATTATAAGCGGATTGAGCTAATTTATACGTTGGTGATTCGTTTTCCGGGGCTGGGGGGGGGGTGCTCAGAAAGGTTGACTGTTCTTCAGAAAAATCGAAGGTCCTGAGGAAAATTTTGTTTTCTTGTAAGGATAGGTGCACTATTTGTGTGTCTCAGGGCCTTACTAAAAGGATTATAAGCGGATTGAGCTAATTTATACGTTGCTGATTCGTTTTTCGGGGCTGGGGGGGGTGCTCAGAAAGGTTGACTGTTCTTCAGAAAAAAATCGAAGGTCCTGAGGAAAAATTTTGTTTTCTTGTAAGGATAGGTGCACTATTTGTGTGTCTCAGGGCCTTACTAAAAAGGATTATAAGCGGATTGAGCTAATTTATACGTTGCTGATTCGTTTTTCCGGGGCTGGAGGGGGGTGCTCAGAAAGGTTGACTGTTCTTCAGAAAAAAATCGAAGGTCCTGAGGAAAAATTTTGTTTTTCTTGTAAGGATAGGTGCACTATTTGTGTGTCTCAGGGCCTTACTAAAAAGGATTATAAGCGGATTGAGCTAATTTATACGTTGGTGATTCGTTTTTCCGGGGCTGGGGGGTGCTCAGAAAGGTTGACTGTTCTTCAGAAAAAAATCGAAGGTCCTGAGGAAAAATTTTTGTTTTTCTTGTAAGGATAGGTGCACTATTTGTGTGTCTCAGGGCCTTACTAAAAAGGATTATAAGCGGATTGAGCTAATTTATACGTTGGTGATTCGTTTTTCCGGGGCTGGGGGGGGTGCTCAGAAAGGTTGACTGTTCTTCAGAAAAAAATCGAAGGTCCTTGGGAAAATTTTGTTCTCTTGTAAGGATAGGTGCACTATTTGTGTACCTCGGGGCCTTCCTAAAAGGATTGTAGGGCTAATTTATACGTTGCTGATTCGTTTTCCGGGGCTGGGAGGTGCTCAGAAAGGTTTCAGGAATGTTAATTTGAGGTTTTTGAGCCAAAATCTTCGAGTGGGGGTGTCAGAAGGGTTTTGAGAATTTATAAAAAGGTTTTTGAGATTTATTTATTGAAAGGTTTTTCTGAAAGAGGTTCTGAAAAGTTGATCAGAATGGAATTTTTGGATTCATTTTTAGAAGACAGATGCTACAAATTTGAAAAAGAAATATAAACTCTCTCTCTCTAAAGGGGCTATTCAGAGGATCACTTCTTTCCGAAAAATAGGTTCTTTTTTGAGTTGGCGGGGGGAATTTTCTGAAATTTCATCAGAATAGTCTTTGATTCAGTAGATGAAGATCCTGAAATTATCAATTCCTATTTTTTGAGAACAGAGGTTTCTAACTTTTTTTCGGCTTGAGACCTTCAGAATCTTCATCAGCTCTGTCGATTCTCAGAAAAATCCAAAGTTCTGCAAAATTTACCTTCCTTGTAAGGATAGGTGCCCTTTTGTGTATATCAGGGCCTTCCTAAAAGGCTTATAAATGGACTAGGCTAATTTATACGTTAGAGATTTGTTTTTAGGGGATTCCTAGGACATGTAGTCTTGCCCTTTTTCTAGAAAATTCCAAGAAAATACATTGCTAGGCTTATTAAAGACCGTATTTAAAGATAAAGCTTCATTAGAATGAAAGAAACTCAAGATTTGTGAGAGGAGACTTCTATCGACTAGGTTTCCTGAGGTTGAAGGACTCTGGAGGACATGCATTTCCGCTCTAAAATAGATTTATAAATGGCCTCTGAAGCAAATAATAGTAGAAAAAGCTCGTTTCCTGAAATAAATTGGCTCAGAAAGGTCTTTTTGATTATTTTAATGAAGGTAGGTTTTTGGAATATTTTCTAGAAGCTGATTTGAGTTCGGAAATGATCTTTGAGAACTTGATTTTATAAGAATTTTGACAATTTTGAGAAAAAGCGGAGTTTTAGTGTGAAGAAACGGCCATGTGGGGAAATTTCTTTGATTTTTAGAGAATCAAAAGATATTTTTAGGTTCAAAAGATTTTTAAAAAGCGTACTTTTGAAGAAAAATGAGTTAGAAACTGCCCTATGAGACCAAAAAAACAAGAAAAAGTCGAGTAATTCATTTCCCTAGGATTAAAATGGGCTCAGAGAACTTGTACTTTTTGTTTTCATTCGCTGAAAAAGGAGAAGTTGATGGCCCCTAAAGTGGTCACTATGAGATTTTTAGAAATCTTCTTCCTGAGCTCTCGAAATGAAATGGGAAAATGAAAGAATGAAGGTTAAAGACTGAAAAAGGGATCTTTGAACCTAAAAAGTTTAAAAAGGTAATTTGAAAGATTTTTGAAGGAGAAAAGACTGAAAAAGCCGGATTTTTGAACCTGAAAAATTGAGGTAAATTTGAAAGATTTTTGAATGGATAAAGACTGAAAAACAGATTTTGAACCTGAAAAATTTGAGAAAAATTGAAAAGATTTTTGAAGGGTAAAAGACTGAAAGAAGTTGATTTTAAACCTAAAAAATTGAAAAAATGATGAATCAAAGAATTTTTCTAGATGATAAAGACTGAAAAAGTTGATTTAGAACCCAAAATTTTGACTAAAAAACGAAATAAGCTGAAAAAAAGCACCTGAAATCCCAATTTCAGGCGTCAGATTGTTTTTTTCCGGCCCTCATTTAAGGTAGAAACGCCTTGATTCAAGCGGCCCTTCCCAGAAAATGAGATTTATCAGAAAAACAAAAAAAAAGGTACCCAGACTATCCTTTTCGTTATTTTTAAACCCAATTTGCCAGAAACTACGAATAATGTTATTCAAAACATGCTGTCTGGAGGCGTTGCTGAACCAGGAATCCGTCAAACTAATAGGGCCTTGAGAATAATTAATGGAAGGGAAATCTCACGATCCTTGGCTTACAAGGCGTAACCAAATCGGATTACGAGGGATACTTGATAGGATTAATCAATCGGGATTGCGGAAAAATAAAGAAGTAAGCTTGGCTGAAAGGCTTCATCTTGTATTTAGGAAAACTCATGTAAAATTCAGACTCGAGTTGCGACTTCTCAAGGACAAGTTAATTGAACTTTCGCCGGAGGATATCCGAAGCCTTTTTTCTGGATAGAGTTGGATATAAGCTTAAATTTGGACTGGGACATAGTCGGGATTAAATAGGGCTTTTAAAGAAAACTATAGTGGAGTTTTAGAGTTTTCCAAAATGTTTCAATAATTATGACGCATCTTGTCAGGTCAATTTGTGTCTACATGAATATCTTTTTCTGAAATTGAGCATTTTTTTCTGAATATGGTTAGATATAAGCTCAAATTCAGACTGGGAAATAATCAGGGATTAAATAGGGCTTCAGTTAAAAGATAGAGGAAACTATAGTGGAGTTTCAGAAGTTGCTAAAAAAATGTTTCAATATTTATGACGCACCTTGGCAGGTCAATTTTGAACTTACTTTTGTGTATCTACAGAAATATCTTTTTCTGAAATTTTCGGAGCCTTTTTCTGAATAGAGTTAGATATAATCTTAAAATTGGACTGAGACGGAATTAAATAGGGCTTCTGTTAGGAGTTTCAGAAGTCACCAAAAATGTTTCAATAATTATGACGCATCTTGTCAGGTCAATTTTGAACGTGTTTTTGTGTCTACAGAAATATCTTTTTCTGAAATTTTCGGAGCTTTTTTTCTGGATAGAGTTGGATATAAGCTTAAAATTGGACTGGGACTTAGTCGCGATTAAATAGGGCTTCTGTTAGAAGCTTGAGAAAACTTTAATAGAGTTTCAGAATTTTCCAAAAATGTTACATTAATTATGACGCATCTTGTCAGGTGAATTTTTAACTTACTTTTATATATCTACAGAAATATCTTTTTCTGAAGTTTTTGGAGCCTTTTTCTGGATAGAGTTAGATATAAGCTTAAAGTTGGACTGGGACGGGATTAAATAGGGCTTCTGTTCAGAGCTGGATAAAACTACAGTGGAGTTTCAGAATTTCCAAAATGTTACAATAATTATGACGCATTTTGTCAGATGAATTTTTAACTTATTTTCGGGATTCTACAAAATTATTTTTTTCTGAAACTGAGCCTTTTTTCTGGATAGAGTTAGATATAAGCTTGAAAATGGACTGGGTCAAAATTGAATAGGACTTCTTTTAAAAACTTGAGGGAACTATAATGAAGTTCCAAGAGTTTCCAAAATGTTTCAATAATTATGACGCACCTTTTTATTTCAATTTTGAAAGTCGTTTTGGGTCTGGCGTGCTTCGTAAGAACCGAGCTATTCTACGTGCAACTAATAGGTCACAAAGCAGTCAGAAATTTATTTAAGGAATATCAAAGAAGATTCTGGAAGAAGTAGTACTGCACATTGAACAATCGAAAAAGGCAAAAAAAGTCCCGTTACAGGAATCGAACCCGGGACACTCGCTTCACAATCTAGCTCCCTACCTACTGCTCTACACTCCGAATGGCTTCACCAATGGTAGATGCGCCTTTAAAATCTTCAAAAAATATTTTTTTTTGAGAACCCTGTCGCTTCCACGATAACGATCTTGTTTTTCCATCAAAAGGGTCAGAAAATCCCATTCGAATAAAATAAAAACGAATTGCTCTCGCCTCTTGAAGCTTGCAATTATAGTGGAAGACCGAAATATTGAAAAAATCCAATGTATCCAATGGAAGGACCCCAAAAAGTGCCACCGATTCCGGCAGTAGATCGATATTTCATCGGTTCGATTCTTCTCCTGATCCACGTCTTCAGCGTTTCCTTCAACGTCTGCCTCCTCGTCGCCGTCCGACGCTTTTCTAGACGACGTTTTCAGTTTTTCCAATGATTTTTGAGTATTTTTGAAGTTTAGACACGTTCCCGACAGTGTACATCTACCTGATGATCGTGTCCGATCTTCTGGGCAACTTTTTCGGGGGCTTTCAGTTCTGTTTACCGTATTTCTTGTCTGATGAACGGACTCAAGGTGAGGTTTCCGGCCTTAAAATGATCTCCTTAAGTGCGCCATAAATTTTGACACAGGCTTCAAAGTTTCCGACTAGGAAACTTTCTGAGACTCAGATCTGGTTCAAACTTCTATGGTAGGAAGTCCTAGATATATTATTTTTTTAAAAAAACAGAAAGATTTTTTTATTCTAAGCGCCATGAGATACTGGAAAAAAATGTACAAAAAAATGTTTGAAAAGAAATTTCGCGAAATTCCAGAAAAAAATCTCATCTTTTTGATATGTTTCATTTTAAGAACTTTTAAATCGACTGTGAATTCTGAAATTGAAGGAAATCTCATATTCATTATAAGAACTGCGATTCCTGTGGAAAAAAACACACCTTTTTCAGTCTATGTTCGGTACTTTGGGCCCTACATCTACATTTTTAACGGCTATTCCATATTACCATCGCTTTTTTTCATGATCCCATTGATGACTTTGAATCGTGTGGTTCTGACTTTGAAGCCGGAAATGTTCGCCTGGTTCTCGAGTCGAAAATTGTGGATCTACAACGCTTTTCTGGGGGTAAGCAGGCTTGTGGCTGGGCGGCCCGGGGTGAGCTTTGGGCTTTTTTTTGAGGCTCCATAGTGAATTTTTTCATTTTACTTTCTACCGAATTATCGTTCTTGTTGAGTTTTAAGGGAAAAAAAAGAAGCGAAAACGTAATTTCTGTCGTGGAAGAGCCGGATATTGGACTTGGAGAAAATCAGCTTTTCGGGCCGGACCGCCCGTTTTCGATTAAGGCCCTGCTAAGGCCCGCAAGCCTGGGAATAAACTAGCAAAACTTCTACAATTACCTCGGGCAAAGTAGGAATGGTGGATGATGGCTCAAGAAAGGCTGCAAAAAGACCCGCGAAAGGCTGCAAAAAGGCATCAAAAAAAGCCGCAAGAAGGCAGCAAAAAGGCCGCAGAAAGGTCCCAAAAATGCTGTAGAAAGGTCCCAAAAAGGCTGCAAGAAGGCACCCAAAAACCCGCAAAAAGGCTCCAAAAAGGCTGCAAAAATGCCGCAGAAAGGCAGCAAAGAGGGTCGCTTAATGAGCCTTTCATTTTTTTTTCTGTGATTTTAAAGGCTCCAAAAAGGCTGCAAAAGATCCCAAAAAGGCTGTAAAAAGGCCACAGAAAGGCCGCAAAAAAGCTGCAAAAAGGCTGCAAAAAAGCCGCAAAAATGGTGCGAAATAGCCGATGAAATGGTCCAAAAAGGAACATTTTTGAAGCCTTTTTTGACCCTTTTTGACTTTTTCTATCTTTCAAATCCAGTTTCTCTCGATCATCTACCCAATAATACCGTCTACTTTGGGCTGTCCTTCATATTTCGATCATCGACAGCATAAATCCCGCAATTCTTGTGCACTTCCAGTGATTGTGGGTGATAATATTATTTTTATTTTTTTAAGGGTTTTCAGCTTAAAAATCCGTTATTTTCTAGCAGTTTACAATGTTTCGAGTCTTATTCTCTCTATAGGAATTACATTTGTGTTGGTCTTGTACTTGAAATTTCGACGAACCAAGTTTTACGTTGTGTTCCTCACAGGGAGACGTCTGGCTTTTCCTTTTTTCAAAAGAAAATCTTCATTTTTAGAGAGCCAATCGATGAAAAAAACAAGTAGAAGGTCGGAAAAAGTCGAAAATGGCTTGCTGATCCAGACGCTCGTCATTCTGGTCATGACTTTCGAATACGAAGCCACCTACTTTCTTTCAAACACCTTTGAGGTTTTAGGGCGAATTTTTTTTTGAATGAATCTTCTCAGAAACAATATAACACACTCCCACCTGTGGTACAGTATTTTATTTTCGATATTCGCGTTTATATTCGTCATCTTATCAATTTCTTCGCGTATTTTGTCTTCGCCGACAATATTCGAATCGAAATCATCCGGATTTTCATTCCATCGTATCGCAAACTCAAATTTGGTCTTACCAGTGTATTTCTCTGACTCTTTAGCGAATTAAACATATTTTATTTGTACATGAAACTTGAAATCTGAAGCTCTTACAGGCAGGTCATCGGCTGGGAATTCACGGCGTTCCCAAACGGGGTGGGGAGACGTCAAAAAAATTTTGGCGCGAAATTTGGAATTTCAAGTACGCAGCCAAATGTATTCTTCATGCCGTTGGATACTCAGTTTAATTTGCAAAGAGCTGTGACGTCACAGTCTTATTATCCAAAGCGCGCACTTACTTTTTTTTTGTAAATTCAGAAACTTTGACGCCTCGCCCACCTTCCCTCACCCCATTAGGAATGCCGTGGAATTCCCTGGAAAATGGCCAGAACACTTTTTGATGTACCAGATGAAGATTCTGAAAGTCTCAACCTGCACAATTTCCTAGTTTTGGATAAATAAGGGCCCATAAAAGCCTATTTTTATGAACTTTGAGGGTTTTCTTTGACTTTTCTTTAAAACGGGGAATTTGTGCAGCTTGCGCCTTTCTAGCAAAGATGTGTAAACATTATATCCAATGAACTTCCGAGTGGTCCCTATAGGGGGCAAATTTATCGTTCCTTGAAAGTTCCCCTATAGGGACCGCTCTAACATCCCCCCTATGGGCCAATAGAGCTTGCAAAATTTGTCAAATCTGCTAAAAACTTAGAAGACCCTATAGGGTCCACTTGAGTTTGAGAGGCGTCCCAAAATTCCCATGAGGGCCACTAGAGCTTGCAAAATTTGTCAGGTCTCCTGAAAAAAAAAATGCGAAGACCCTATAGGGACCACTTGAGCTTGAAGGGCGTCCCTAAACCTTTAAAGGAGCCACTAGAGCTTGCAAAACTTGTCAAATCTCCTGAAAAAAGTTCGAAGAGCCTATAGGATCCATTGGAGCTTGAAGGGCGTCCCTAAACCCCTATGGGGGCCACTAGAGCTTGCAAAATTTGTCAAGTCTCCTGATGCGAAGACCCTATAGGGACCACTTGCGCTTGAGAGGCGTCCCTAAACCCTTAAAGGGGCCACTAGAGCTTGCAAAACTTTTCAAATCTCCTGAAAAGAGATTGAAGAGCCTATAGGGTCCACTTAAGCCTTCGGATTTTTATCCTGAAACCCCTCTAGGGACCCCTATAGGGAGCAGTTTTTGTCCACTACAGTTTCCTCTCTAACCTCTACAGTTAGCTTTATTCGAGATGAAAAATATCAACATTGATAAAAAAATAGTCTTTTTCAACTTTCAAATCGTAGTGAAAACTCTAAAGGCCCCTAAAGGGACCACTTAGGGTTTAGAATCTTGAGAGTCAAACGAAAAACCCTATAGGGACCACCTAAAGTTTTTACCCCTCCAGGGAGCATTATTGTATTGCCTATAGGGGCTGTTTCTCCTCGTTGTTCTAACGGGAGATCAAAATATCTCAGTCCTCCCCATTTCAAATATAAGAAAGATTGCTCTCACCTCTTGAAGCTTGCAATTATCGAGACCAAAAAAATGAGATAAACAAATAAAAAAATCCTCAATTTTTTTGGCCTATACGATGGTAGTGAACGGACCACAAAAAGTGCCCCCGATTCCAACAGTCGATCGATATTTCATCGGCTCGATTCTTCTCCTGATTCACGTCTTCAGCATTTCCTTCAACGTCTGCCTCCTCGTCGCCGTCCGACGCTTTTCTAGACGACGTTTTCAGTTTTTCCAATGATTTTTGAGTATTTTTGAAGTTTAGACACGTTCCCGACAGTGTACATCTACCTGATGATCGTGTCCGATCTTCTGGGCAACTTTTTCGGGGGCTTTCAGTTCTGTTTCCCGTATTTCTTGTCTGATGAACGGGCTGAAGGTGAGGTTTTTGGGCCTTATTTATAGGTTCTCTTGAGTTTTGAGACAAGCTTGGTAATTTGACAAAAAAAAATCAATTGATATTGAAAATTTCGAAAGTCTCTCAGCTTTTTTGATAGGAAATATGCTTAGGGGGCGCAAAGCCCCGCCCCTTCACGCCACCAAAATGACGATTTTTTTGTTGCAAAAACGGTTTTGAGGCGTTTATACTAGCTAAAGTCTCACTTTAAAAATCAACTGTTTCTGAAAACCTATGTAATCGACAACGCTCTACAAGACTGAATATTTTTTTAAATTTATGTATTTTTTTCGAAAAATAAGCGAAAAAAAGTAAGATTTAACACGAAAAAAACTGACAAGTTTCACAAAATCGTCGCGTTTCAGAAAAACCAAGTGAGGAACGCTTCTAAATTTTTAGTATGTTATACATTAACACTTTCTTTATTTTTTTGAGTGAAAATGAAAAAAATCTACCGACGCGAAAAATATTAAAAGCTTGTAAAGTGACACCAAACTTTGAAGCTAAAATGCGGAAAAATTTTCAGCGACATGGTATACTTTTTTTATTTGATTTAAAAACTAACAGTGTGTCCAAGAATGAAAAATTCAAAATGAAAAATAATTATTGGGACAGCGAATCAAATTATATTTGAGTTTTTACCAAAAACCTCCTTTTTTTCGTCTGCCTCGTTGACGCATGAGAGAATAGGATCGCGTCTATATTTTTTTGATTATGTTATTAAGCTGTTCAAAAACTCTATCAATGAAAAAAATTATGAAAAAAATCGATCGACGCGAAAAAAATAACGGCTTTGAAAAACCTCGAAAAAAATGGCAATTTTTTTTGAAATTTCGGAAGATTTCGTGCAAGCGATCCGTAGCAGTGTTTGCGTCAAACACACCGATGCGCCCTTTTTAAATGTCGCAGGAGCCGTTTTTTTCGGAGTCAAATTGTACTTTTTTTCTGTTTTATTTCGAAATAACATTATTTTTTTCATTTTTTTCTTTTTTTCCAAATCGAATGATAATAATTTTTCTGAGTAGAAAAAAGAAAAATAAGCTGAAAAATCCCTTTGACCTTTTTTTCTAGGTAGTTTTTTTGATATTTTATCAAAAAAATTCTTATGAGGATTGTACAAAAGATTCATACCAAAACATGAGGCTCAGTCCGGACAACCTCTCAGATCAGAAAACCGATTTAAAAACGGTCCAGAAACGCGCAAAAACATTTAAAAAGAAAGCGTGCGGCAGCGGGTAAACCGTGAGATTTTGCCTCCAGTTGTACGCCGCGCGCGCTCGTTTTTTGGCCATAACTTTTTTCTTAGTGAACCTTTTTTCAAAAACTAAACGGATTATGAAAATGGACAGTCTCCTCTATCGAACAATGTAAAAAACATATTTTTTGAATCGTTCTGAAGAAATGGCTTGCGGACCCTAAATATGCTTCATAAATATTGAAAACTCCGAATTTTTCCGCTTTTCGAAGCCCAATCAGCGGCTTGGAATGGCAAGGCAAGTGAGGGCAGTTGATATATAGCACCCGACCTTAAACTACTTACGCCAGGTGGTATCTAGAAGCACTAGATCAACGTTAAGAGTGTCCAATGTTTTTCAATGCATAAGCGATCCTTATTATATCCATTCCAAACGCGGCTGCTTTTTAAATTAAGGCTAATGAATCATAATACTAGCTATTTTAAAAATAAAGGTTCAAAATGAAAATTGGAAAGTCGATGATGAAATTTCAAATTTGAAATGTGAGCTTATAAGATGCGTCAAAAAAATATTGAAACATGCCATAAAGATGCGTCATAAATATTGAAACATGCCCTTTTCTTTTTCCTTTTTTTCAAAGTTTTTTTCAATTTTAAGCATATTATTTGTTTTTTCAAATGAACCTTCCATGAAAAAAGGCTTCTTTCATGATTTTTTTTTTCAGCCTACGTCAAGCATTTCGGACTGTACGTCTACATTTTAACGGCGATTCCGTATTGCCATCGATTTTTCATAATTCCACTGATGACTTTCAATCGTGTGGTTATGACCTTAAACCCACAACTGTCCGACTTATTCTCGAGGAGAAAATTGTGGATTTATAACGCTTTTTTGGGGGTCAGGGAACAAAAAATCTATTTTTAGATGGTTCTTTGTTCAGATTTTCTCGATTTCGTATCCAGTGATACCTTATCTTTCCAGCTGTCCTATATATTTCGATCATCGCCAACATAAATTTCGTTTTCTATGTGAATTCCCGTGGATTGTGAGCTTGGAACTGATCAAAAATGAAATAAAAAACAGAAATCCCCAGAAAATGTGAAAAATTTCACATTTTCTGAGGGATCGCTTTTGCCAAAAGATTTATCACACGAAATGCCTTTTTTTCAGGAAAATTCGTCGCGTAGAGTCCTAAAAAATTTTTTGAAGGAAAAAACCCCATGACGGTTCCCTCAAAAACGCATTCCGAGTATTCTGAATTGAAAAAAATCAATTGGCTTCGGCACAAAAATTTATAACTCAAAAAGTCATTTTAGACAACATATGTTTTGTGAAACGTCGATTTTGAAAAAAAGCTCTGGGCGTTTATCTCAAGAAAGTCATACTGAGCATTTTAAAAACAAAAACATGAACCAAGTATCTTCTGCAAAAATGTTACTCATCAAAATGTCATTTTTGTCGAAATTTCAGGGACCATCTCGCTCAAAAATTAACTCAAGTACCTCTCAAACGCATCCAATACGGTTATATTACACGACAGAAAGTGAATCTATTCAAAAAATCTAAAAAATAAGCGAGAAAAAAAGAGAAAAAAAGTATATTTAAATTGAATGAAATTTTTGAGAGACTGACACGCGCCGCACCGCGATGCGTTAGAAGGAATTCGCGTTTTCGCTCCATTGAGACGACCATTGTTTTCGCCTGCGCTCGCCCGTTTTGAAACACTGTGTCTAATGTGAATTTTTCACAGAAAAAATATCGTTTTTCGTTCGCAGTATACACAATATCCTCTCTAACCCTGTCCTTGGCGGTCACATTTCTGCTCGTTATTCATTTGAAATTTCGCAGAACTAAATTCTACGCCGTCCTTCTTGCACTAACCGGAAAAAGTGCTACTCAGAACATTTTTCAATCAATTTATCTTCAATTTCAGGAGGCCAGTTTAAAAAGCGTCGAAATAGACGGTCGGAAAAAGTTGAAAACGGCTTACTAATTCAAACGCTCGTCATTTTGGTCATGACTTTCGAGTTTGAAGCCACATTTTTCTTTGTCACCGCTTTAGAGGTATTTTCACAGCTTTTTCAAAAATTATCTGTTCCCAGAATGAATTCAACACACTTTCGCCTTTATTACAACACTTGATTTTTGGTATCCGCGCCTATATTCGTCATCTTATCAACTTTTTCGCTTATTTTGTCTTCGCCGATCTTATGCGAATAGAAATCGTCCGTCTTTTTAATCCAACGTACCGAAAGTTCAAAATTGGTGTCGCCAGTGTACTTGTCTGAACGGATTGTATTATATTTGTACATGAAACTTGTAAATTATGGATTTTGAAACAAATTGAAGAAAAAATAATGGAACGCGGAAATGACGGTCCAACGCACAATTGCGTCTCTTACTCGGACATTGGTAACGCGAAACGGACGTGCTCCGGACAATTCTGGACGATTCTAGGGATCCCTTAAGAGTTCTGAGGCTACTAAAGTGGTCACTAGAAATGCCGCGACACGTCCGTTTCGCGTCCCGTTCGCGTTACCAAGTTCTGAGTTTGATAGATTTACGCGGAGTTCAACTTTTTTTCAATTTTTCTTTTTATTCTAGCTTTTATTGAGTTTCGCAATTCAAAGTCAGAATTTCGGAATGGAAATAGCCCGGTTTACATATCCTCTTCAAAAAAATCAGTCAATTTTGTTTAATTGCTTTTTTTAAAAAAATTTTTTTCGTATATCACATTTTTTTATGGCGTGCTCATCGGAGAAACCGATACTTCTTTGAAACAAAAAATGGTGTTCATCGACGCGCCAAAGTTGTTCCAAAACAGTACTAATTTTTGTTTTTGTTTTGTCCGATGAACACGCCATTAGAAAAAAATTTCAAAAATAAAATC